>LZPO01035379.1:19303-37708 GCA_001675575.1 Neotoma lepida | reverse complement strand
AACACAAGAAATTCATAAAACATAGCTGAATATTAAGCCATATAACACCAAACAGTCCTTGCTGGATGACTTTTTCCACTTGATTGACCCTTGGCCTAATAACCAAGGTATGGCTTATACACAGCTAGACTTCTATAATTTCTTGTGGCTCCCTGCACAAGTGACCCCTAATTTCAGCTGCCTCAGCCCCCACTCTCTCCCTCCATACCTTCCCTCAACATCTGATCCCTCCCGTTCCAATCCCCACCCATCCTCAGTCCACCTGTAAAAACTATTCTATTCCCCTTCCCAGGGAGACCCCTTCATCCTCCTCCCTTGCTTTACTTACCTTGAGACTGACATGTACAACTAGATCTATTGTTAACTAATTTAATAACTAAATAGCATTCTTTAGAATGTAGAAAAATAATATATTATGTTGACTAAATTATGAAAGTGTCTATATTAATTCAGCTCCATTATTTAACTAACAATTGAAGAAATGTCAATTCAGTAAAATGTTTGACTCTATTGAACTGCTTTTCTAACCATATTGTGATCAACAGGAATGAAGCCAAANCACAGGTTTGTATTCCTTATTGAAACAATATTTTATATAAAACATATCAATACCAGTTAAGCTAAGTTCTGTACAATTCATTACTTTAATATATAATTAATTTTAAAAAGACTTATTTTTAGTTTTAACCACAAGTACATGTATACCTGTGTGTATGTGTTTTTGTGCACATGAATACAGTACCCACAGGTGGCAGAGGGTAAGTCCTCCCACCTGGGATGAAGCNAGATTGTTGTGAGTGAACTTAAAATGATGCTGGGAACCAAACNGATATCTTCTATTAGAANAGTACATGCTTTTAACTGCTAAGCCACCTTTCTAGTCCTTATTATGATTATTATAGGAATTGATCTGTAATTGATGAACAGATACTGGCTTTCATACAAAAAAGAGGGCATATAATAAACAATGACAGTAGAAATGATAATAGAAATTTGTATAATATTTATTTTCATCTAGACATAATTATTCAACCAATAGAACAGCTTGTAACTGATTTGATTTGGGTAAAATGTGAATTGTTTAATAACATTTAATATAGATGAAATAACAGTTTTTTCAATCTATTATTCCTAGTTCTAGGAAAAACATAATACAGAGTAATTTAATATTTTATGAATTATAATTGATTCTCTTAAATAAACAACTAATTACTTTCTGTTGGTAACTGAGTTCTATATCAGAAATTAGCAAAACTGATGGATAAGTCAAAATATAATGAATTTTATGTTTAATTTCCAGTATTAACTTTTTTTCAAATATTGTGAAGTACAAACATTGGCTTAATAACTCAATAATAGTCTTATATATCAAGGTAAAAATCTGTAACTTCATTTTTTCTTTTGTGACTCTCCATATAAATTTAGTTAATGGTAGATAAATATGAAACATGAAGATTTAGTAGTAAATATCTTCCTTTAAAACTGCTGTTATTTTGCCTTTATCACAAAGTGTTTTGAAAGTATACATGTGAAAACATTAGCTTTTCTGCTTTAAATTTAAAAATGACTCCCTTAATTTATTAATGAGTTTATATAATTGTGTTCAGTTGTATAAACAGCAAATTGATTAAGTGCTTTTTTTTATTATGGTTGAAAGTTAATTTTCCTGCTTGGTTGGTTACATTTGTTTGGAGGGTGTTAATTTGACTTGCTGCTTAGGAGTGTAAGAATTTCATTTTTATACAGATTTTTAGGAGTCTAGCAGGGAAGCACATATTTTTATTATTTTTAACAGAGATTCGTCAACCTAGAAGGTAAATAGAAGTCAAGGCCCGAGCAGAATTCATGACATCAACATCTTTGCTATTATAAATTTTTGCAAAGCTAATTCAGATACTACATCAATAAAGTTCACATTTAATTATTCAGTATGGTGTTTCTAAATTAAAATAAATTTACTTTGAATTTTATTTTGCCAAACTACTTCCAAAGCATTCCAAGGACAATATAAATTTTATCAGAAGAACAGAGGGAGAATCAGTTTTGGACCACTGTGGCTGAGCTTGATCAATAATGGGTTTGGTGCTGTTAATTGGAGTATCAACCCAAATTTCTTAAAGTAGATATTGCCTTTAAAGAAAAAAGTAAAAGATACATGTAAGTGAATGTTTTGTCTGGGTCCCGCCAGGCCCCACGCGGTCCAGCCCACCCAGCGGTCCCGCAGCCACTTATAAATTAATAACTCAAAAGCTTATATTAATTACAATTGCTTGGCCATTAGCTCAGGCACATTACTGACTAGCTCTTATACTTAAATTCAGCCCATTTCTATTAATCTATGTTTTGCCACGTATTCTGTGGCTTTACCGGTCTACAGGCATGTTGTTCCTTCCGTGGCGGCTGGCGTCTCCTGACTCAACCTTCCTCTTCCCAGAATTCTCCTTGTTTGTTTATCCTGCCTATACTTCCTGCCTAGCTACTGGCCAATCAGCATTTTATTTATCAATCAATCAGAGCAACACATATTCACAGCATATAGAACAATATCTCCATCAGATACAAGATTACGTATGTTTTTCAGAATCAGTCTGTAATAATGTTTTGAGAAATACTAGGCTCTTGCACACATTTTTGAAATATATTATTAGGCACAGAGTCATTTATTTATATATATTCTTTCTCTATTTTTTCTTTTAAACAGACAGTAGAATTTGATTTTAAGTTCCCCATGTGTGCTTTTGCTTGATATCTATTACTTTCCCCACTTCTTCTGCCTTTGCTGGCTTTCTGCTATGACCAGTTAACATATATGCTTTACTTCACTGATAACATGGATTTTCTTCCAAATATTTATTTTCCTTAACTCTTTATAGTAAAAGAGAGACAATATTTGGTTTAGTCCTATATTTGTTCAAATTGTTTCCACTTCAAGTAGGACAGTAAAGAGAAAAACTAATAAATTCTATGACATACACAATCATTTTCTTTCTTTTTATGCATAAGTCTTAGTAGATGGCCAAGTTGTGACATGCATGATTCAAGACAGTAATTAACTACCATGATTCCTTGTTCTGTCTCTCAGACCAGCCTTGAATTGTGGTTGATGGAGGCAGACTTTTATGTCAGTATCTGAAAAGTCCACAACAGGCAGCAAAGTAGGAAGAAATGGCACAAACGTGTCATTACTTATATCTCAAATAATAAATCCCACTTATGACAATATACATTATGGCTGGAAGACAGATGTGCCTACTTTTGGTGTCAAATTGTATTAGTTACTTTTCTATTGCTGTGATACAACAGCATTACCAAGGCAACTTAAAATGAAAAAGCATATAATGGTGCTTACACCTTCAGAGCATCATAGTTCTTGATAGTGGAACAAAGAATGCTGAGTGCTCACATTTTGATCCAAAACCAGGAAGCAGAGAGCATATTGAAAATAGCACAAGTCATCTGAAAACTCAGAGCCTCCCCCAGTGATGCACCCCCTCCAGGTTCACACCTCTTAAGTCTTCCTAAACAGTTCCACAACTGGGTTAAAAAAAAATAAAGAAATATGAGCCCACTGGGAGGAGAACATTATCATTCAAACCACCCAAAAAAGATATTCAGTGGAAATTTAAATGGCATAGAAAGTCTATAAAAATCTATTATATTTTGGCATTTCTTGAGGTAGTTATTAATGAATATATGATGTAATCCCACATATAAGAAGTTAATCATATCTAAACATAGGTCAATTTGTAAAAAAAAAAAAAAACCCTAATTTTTCTAGATCAAAAGTAACACCTCTCCTCTCTCTTTCTTCAGTTGACAATGTTCAATTTCTGTGTATTTTTTTACATTTATTTTTCNGATAATTGCTTTTTGTTTCTTACCAATAATAACATCAATGACAAAGGAAAAGTTTTTAAAAATACATCACATCTTCTAAATTATATATTTAACTCCTGAGTATAATCAAGCACCTGAACTTCCATTAGATACTCAAATATAAAAATATTGATTCAATTAATATTTTTCNACTTCAGTAATGATAAATCTATCTCTATAGTTATAGAAAAGAATAATTTTGGATAAATTTTTGGGGCATTATTGTCTGCTCCATAAACAGTGCCTTAGCAATTAATAGAAGTGTAGTATAAAATTATGTGTATATATTAATTATATGTGTATTCATATATGTTTATATGATTATATATAATAGTAACAGTATTTCTCATGTGCAAAGGATCTCTTGAATAGTTTTACTAATTCCACCATTGCCTGAAATATTCAGTCAATTCTAGTCACCAGAATAGTAAGAGTCATAGATCACTGTTATATCATTACTCAGTTACTTATGTTTTTCCAAATCATGTAATGATGCCCTTTTATATTCATGTAGTCAATTNATGAATTTAGAATAGTTGCCAGTCTTTCCCACACTCAGTATTTCTTCTTTTTTCCCATATGTCTTTCCTTTGGTTGTTTTCTTCATAGTTCCAAACTTCTAACAGTTCTGACCTCTCAGGTGCCTGATACTATCTAATAAATAGCAACTAATACTGTTTTGCTTTCTCTAATTTCACCAGTGATTTCTTTCCCATAGTTCTTAACAGGTTATAAACAAGTGTTAAAATGCAATTATATGCTCATTGTTTGTTGTCTAATATTTATATTCATCTAATATATTAAATAAATACAAATATATACATTTTTATTTGTATGTATAGGAAAATAAGTTTGTATTTACTGAATGAATAGATGCTGGAAGCTATGAGAAAAAATAAAAAAATAAAATGAAATATTCAAACAATAACTTGTGAATATGGATGTTTAAGAATTTCAGGAGAATTCAGATTTAAATTTGGATAATTTGGAGTATGAAAATGTGAAATTCAGGATAATAGACTATTATAAATTATTAATGAATTATTTTACAAGAGCTATTAATAAGTTATTTTACATCTGTAGTGGTTTGAAAGAAAATGTCTCCCTTGTGGCTTTGTTGTCTAGGTATGGCCTTTTTGGAGGAAATATGTCAGTATGGGGGTGGGCTTTGAGGTCTCCTATGCTCAAGCTACACCCAGCGACACAGTTTACTTCCATTTGCCTGCAGATTAAAGTATAGAAANCTCACCTCCTCCAGCACCATGTCTGCCTGCATGTCACCATGTTTTCCACCTTGTTGATAATGGACTCAATCACTGAAACTGTAAGCTACTCAAATTAAATGTTTTCNTTTATAAAAATCGTTGTGGTCATGGTTTCTCTTCGTAGTAATAGAAATCCTAACTAAGACAGAAATTGGTACCAGGGACTGGGGTATTGCTGTGATAGTTTTGACCATATTTTTGTTAGAAAGAATGTGGACCTTGTGACTGTGAATTAGAAAAGCAGTTGAACACTTTAAGTGCTGCTTAATGGGCCATACTAATATTAGCATGGAAGACAGTGGTGCTGAGTGTGATTTGGTAAACTGTAGGGGCCTAGATCAAGAGTTTTCAGAAGAGAAGAATGTTAGTATGTTGCCTAGACATTATTCTTGTGATACTTTGGTGTACAATGTGGCTGTTCTTTCCCCTTGTCCAAAAAGTCTACCTGCAGCTAAATTGATGAGTTTTGGATTAATTCTGTTGGCAAGGGAAATAGGAAAACAGCCTAATAAAGACTCTGCCATGTGGTTATTAGTGTTAATTATAATGAAGATTTACAATGAAAAGGAACAAACTGAGCAAGGAAAAATACAAGATGTAGAAAAATTTGAGGAGAAAGAGAGCACCAGGAAGTGGAATGGAATTAAGTCCTGTGTTCAAGGTAATAAGCAGATTAAGAAATGGAGTAAAGGGAATGGTGACCTCATGGCAAGATCCTGCCCAGCTATGTTTCCCACTTGTGAAAAAGAATTAAGGAAAATTTTGGACCCAAATGTGATAGTGCACACTTTTATTCCCAGCACTTGGAAGGCAGAGCCTGACAGATCTCTGAGTTTGAGGCCAGTCTGGTCTGCAGAGCAGCTTAGGCAGTAAAGAAAACAACTGAAAACTGAAAGATGGTGAAATTTATAATTGCAGGATCTCTGAGTCAAGGCCAGCCTGCTCTACAGAGCAAGCTCCAGGATGACCNACCAAACTTAGGCACTAAAGGAAACCATAAAAAATAGAAAGCTNGTGAAGATGTAATTGAATGAGGGGGCCATATTCCAGCCACAAAAAGCAGCAGAACTAGACAGATTTAGCCATGTGGTTCTGGCATTAGAGTCAAGGTAAAAAGAAAGGGGTTATGGACAGACACTTCCTCCATGACTAAATAAAGCTCCCGAGGCCAAGTATGTGTTAGGGGTGCTCCTGGACAGAGGCCTAGAGAGGTTATTGTGTAAAACTGTGAAGTTGAAGCTTGCATTGCCTTGGGGATCCCAATATATTGTAGATGCCAAAGTTGTAGGATGGTAATGTATATCCTGTGCCATTATATGTTGGTTGTATTTGATCTGCTTTTTTATTTTGATTTTAAAATTAATAGATTTTATGAATCACAGAACAGACTTCCACTCTAGACTTTTAAATAAATTTGAGACTGTTATAGACTATAAGGATGTTTGAAGTTGGAATGAATGCATTTTTGTATTGTGATATGGCTACAAGTTTTTGGGGACCAAAGAGTAGAATGCAATGGTTCAAAAGAAAATGTCCCCAAAAGGAGTGACACTACTAGAAGCTGTGGCTTTGTTGGAGTAGGCATAGCCTTTTTGGAGGAAGTGTGTCACTGTGGGGTGGGCTTTGAGGTCTCCTATGCTCAAGCTACACCCAGTGACACAGCTCACTTCCTGTTGTCTCCAGNTCAAGATGTAGGACTNCCAGCTCCTTCTCCAGCACCATTCCTACCTGCATGCCACTGTGTTTCCTGCCATGATGATAACGGACTCAGTTTCTGAAATTGTAAGCCACCTAAATTAAATATTTTNCTTTATAAAAGTTGCTGTGGCNATAGTGTCTCTTCACAGCAATAGAAACCATAGCTAAGACAGCATCCAAATTTTACCATCCAAATTTTAAATTGTTCAGATAATTATGATAGCCAACATGCTAGGCAATAAAAAGTCTCAAAAATGATCTCTAGTATCTTAATTTCTTGAAGGAAAGAGAATGAGGTATTCTTTGGCAGTGTGTACATACTTGAAAAGATAAATACCTCATTTTCTTTTTTTTCTGCTGTTCCTATCTCCAAATCCTCAGATATGAGCACACAAGATGAAGTAATCTCAGAAACCAGAATGTAAATGGGACCATAGGCATATGTAGGTGTGTGTACTTCAAGGGTAATAGCAAGATACTGGTGAAATGAAGTGAAAGAGGGCTCCAACTGGGGTAGTAAAAGGGAAGTCAATAGGCATTGAGAATGAGGGATGAGGGAAGGGGAATAGGGATAAATAATAGCAGTGATGTTTGATAAAGAACTCAAAAAACATATTTTCATATTTATTAAAATTATATACTATATGCTAAAGGAATGGTGTATATGAAAGTCATTTTATGTAAACTATATATTAAAGGATCTATGTATATGTTAAAATATATAGGCATAATAATACTAAAATATTCTGTAAGGAAATTAAGCCATGTTAATTGACAATACTCCCCACCAGAAAGAACCATATATACTAACAAAAACCCTAGTTCTTGACACCAGAATGAGAAACCTCTTTTTGGATGATAAGGGTTTTCCAAGTGATTCCCACAGGTATATAGACTATTGATGTAGCCCTTATAGTTTCCTCTCAGGAGTTGATAGTGGTCCTTTATTGCTGATAACAGTGCATACTTAGGACATAAGACTAATTTTATGTTGAGATGGATCAGACTTGAAAGTGACTTGTCTGNAAGGTAGCTTCCATGGCACCAGAAAACACTGTGTAAACTGTCAAGGAAGGGAATNGGTAAAGCAGTCCTGACAAGCTGCAACGTCTATGAACCACATCAATTACCAGTATAGAAAGATATCTGGAAATGTATAATAAGTGGTACTCACATACGAATGCTAACCAACAGCTATCTAGTTGAAATTAAGACCCAATCAACAGGAGAGGAACCATGCCTGGTACTGAAAACTTAGCCAGATTCCCCCATGCTATCGAAGTCACAGATATTAGAAAAGAATATACTACTGCCACATTTCTAGAAGATCATAATCCCTTACTATTTTCTAAATATTATCATTATAGTCACAGAGAAGTGTAGCTACTGCCCGTCATCAAATAAGCACTTTACAGCAATTGAAGACTATCATAGAAATCCAAAATTGGACACAATGTATTGATCAACAGGCTATGGGTAGCCCAGCCTGAAAGAATAAAACTGTTTTACAGCTTCTTCATTTATGTGTAAGGGAACATTGTGTTAAACTGGACCAATAGATTGTAGGAGCCAAGATACTAGGATGTCTGTGGTGAAACAATATCCTAGAAAGATCTATGTAAGCAAGACCAGAACAATGGCAATATCAAAGGACATATTAAGGTGGAAGAAGGAAAATTTTACAAGGTACAACCCCTGAACAAAGAACTACAGGCACTGTTGGGGAGAATTAGTTTCTATCTGAATGAGCCATATTACTGGTTAACCAATGGTGAGTAATCAGAAAACAATTATACACAGATAGCAAAAAAATAAACAAACTAAATTTATATATTTCTGAGTATACACACACACACACACACATACGTACACACACAACAATAAAAATCAAAGAAAAGAGGCTATCAATTTGAGATTTACAGGGATATGGAAAGGTTTGGTGAGAGGCTACCTAGGAGGGAATAGAGAGGAGAAATGGATGGAAAAGTGATGTAATTCTATTTCAATGCAAGGCAAACTAAAATGTGAAGTGTTGAAATTTTATACTTTAAATAAAAGACAAATAATGTTTTTAAAAGAATTTGTATAGAGGAATCCAAAATGAGTGACATCAATGTTCCCAAAATATGTGGGTTATTAAATTAAAATCTCAGTTCTAATAACAGGTTACTTCTCTATGAGTTATTAGCCAGAGAGACACCCAGAGACACCTAATNAACTAGTTATGGCAACTACTGTGTGTAGCCCACTATAAGTAAATACTAAGACACTATTGCAAAGATATCATACACTTTATTTTTAGAACATAAACAAATCAATCTTGAAATTACCAAGAATTCCCTCTCTGCTGTGTGGCATTCATTGTGCTTGGAAATGCTACACAGACCATTGGGGAAGAAAATCATCAGCAGTGGATCCTTCATGTTATACCAAGTGGCCAGGAAGATGTGCTCACTGGTACAATCATTCCAATATTGTTTATGGTTGTAACAAACTGTTTTCTGGATTGGACTTTATCATTTTCAATAAAAATTGATATATGATACTGAAAACATGGTCAAAACCCATGGCTATGGAGGGCATAGGCCCTGTCGGGGAGTAAGATGAGACTCTACTGTTGTTATTTTTCTAAATAATCATGTTATCAAACATACTTAATATTTATGTTTTTAATCCNTAGATTTGTGTTACTTTCAGCCTTGATCAGATTCATGATTTTATTGAATGTACAGTAGCTACTGAAGAAACTAATACCTTTCCAAAGTACAAGAAATAAACTACTGTGAATACTCAGGCAAAGATGATATATCTACATCAACCTGCATAAGCAAATCTCAGGGAAGAGGGATGAACAGAATGCAAGAGTTAAGGATTTTTAAAGAGCACTATGAAATACTGTTTTCTGGACATGATATATCTGGTGAAAATATGAGCTCACAGCAGCTGTGGTTACCTGTGCAAGATCAAGTCCATTAAAATTCATGCATGTTTGAGGGAGAGGCTACTGTGTATCCACTCCTAGATGAGCAGCTATTGGCCCCTGATGGCTGTGGGAGTGATAGTTCCTATTCTTCCAGTGCTTCACCACAGGGAGGCTGCCCATGTTCCAGTACATGTCCCCATATTTGTGAGCACAGGGTCAGAAGCCATCAACTGTGACAAGCTATGCTTCAGCATTCCTATCACAATTTTTAAGAGTTTTTTTCAATGCCTTCATGTCTTAAATGGTTTTTTGGAGGGAGGAAGGGGGAGATGTCGGGGGGGGGCATGAGGAAATTGCCACAGAAGCTTTCTGTCTCTCATTCTCAAGTATGAGCAGGCAGTCATCAATACCACTGCAAATAAGCTTCCTAACCTTTTACAGTCTGCAGCAGCATGGATAATGGACTTCTACATGGAGACAGAACAGACCACAGACATCATCATGGCCCTCAGTGGTAGAACAGCTCACAGACATCAACATGGATTCAGGTGGCAGCACAGATTATGTCCTTCAGTGGTAACATGGACCACAGATAATATCATGGGCCTCAGTAGTAACACAGGCCATGGACATCAACATGGCACAATGAGTAACTATTCTTCATAACAGTCTATCCTTCATATATTTAGTCTCTTTGTTAACTTAAGAAAGCAAATTTCACTGCTTCACACCTCTGCTCTAAGTCTTGCCATGTCTTCCCACTTTTGTCATAATACTTGTGACATAATCTAATATTTGTAGATTTCACACATGCTATGGGCTCTCTCTCTCTCTCTCTTTCTGTATATATAGAAAAATTTCCTCATTTACCATAATCTCCTTACTCCAGCCATGATGGCCTCTGTGTTCCATTGTGCTTAGTTGAGCCAGTACACATTTCACAGCTTTTGCTGTTAACTTTTTCTTCTGAAGCACATTTTTTTTTTCCAGACGCATGGCTGAACAGAAGTGCAGTATATATTCAATAGTTGCTCAGACATCACTTTCTGTGGTAGAACTGCCCTTTTTAATTCCAGATAAAGCATCAACTTCTTTCTTAGATATACTCTGTACTACTTACCCTGAGGGACATTTCCTAAAACAAGGATAACTTACTATGCTACATGAAGAAATTTATTTAAAATGTTTTATCATTACTAAATACTACTTGTATCATCTCCTTAGATAAACTATGAAATCATTAAGATTTGGCATGCATTTCAACAATTCTAAATGTCTAGAAAAATGATTAGTGAAACTATACTAATGTTTTTTTGAAAGTACTACTGAACTGACTCATAGATAGAAGTCCAGGTACAGGGAATTCGTTTATATAACCCTCTGGACCAGAATTCTAAATAAGGAAATTATGTACTACTTAAATTTTGATTGTTTTATACAAGTAAGAGAACCAACTTGAATTTCTTAGTATAAGATGGGCTAATTGCCAGATAATATGGTGCTTATCTCGTGTAAAGTGCCATGACATATAAGGCAAGTACTGTTAATTACACACAAAATTACATATACAAAAATGTTTTTTTACTGATGTGCTCATTGCACCTTGCCATATGCTGTATAATATAACAATGTCAAGAATTTTTACTATTGTTTCACTGTGCAAAGCACTATCAAACCTAAATTATTGAAAAATTTTATTTGATTTGAAAGCAAATCAGTCATTGTCACCTGCATTTTAGCAAAATCTCAAAAAGACAAGTGGAAGAGTAACAGAATATGAGAACAAATGNAGGTTAAAGGAATGTCTAAGTTTGAGATTGTTGTTATGAGGAGGTTGACAGCAGGCCAACTAAAACAGAAATGCAAGCCACAATTTTAGGAAAACAGTCAGTTACTAATCAAGTCATGGTTACTGTACACAAACGCTAAAGAAATTTTTATTTTTCTGTGCTAGTACTAAAGAAAGGCATTTGTCTTTATATAGGTTTATACTTTAGCATGGGTTCGTGAATTGCTTCTTGAGGGCAAGCAGTTGGTTTTGTGTGCAATTGAGGTTGGTCATGGTCAGAAATCCAATTTTACATATAATTGCCTGATGATTGTCCACTTGTAGATTCAGACTTCAACATGTTCACGACCAATGATAACATTTACTGATTGATAACTTTATAATACAAATGTGATTGGTGAGATAATTGAGATTTAGCAATTTATAAACTTCTTTTTGGTCATTTAGTTAAGAAGTATTAGTAATTTATTAAAATCTAGATTTATTGTGCACAGAACCCTCAAGGCTTTAAACCTGCATTTCAAACTTTATGTAAAACCTCACTCATATGAAACAGACAAAGATGTATTAGAAAGGAATTCAAGTCAATGAACAAAGAATAACTAACAAAGGAACATAAAACAATAATTTTATAAATGATATATGAACTCATGTGTATGAAAACATGTTTGAGTAGAGTTATTTTGATAATAGAAATAACAGTGTATATATTTGAATGTATAAACAGAGATTTATACCAAAGTCCAAGCTTTACATTTACTCCATTTTCTCGTTTTTTTAACAAGAAGAAAAACCTGATTATTACTTTTCAAGAAAATATAACAGATTTTGATTGTTAACTAGGGTAATTGTGTTCTGTATTTTGAAGTAAAAATATTCTTCAAGGACTATATACTAACCATCATAACCAATATGCAATCAAATTTCCACTCTCTGCCATCATGTAAACAAATCTTAATTAACCTTTCAGCAATTATGCCTTCTCAGAGTACTAGTCTACCCAGAAAATTCAGCAAAAACTAGCCAGGAACCAGACCGAGGCATACTCTAAAGAGGAAGAAAGGCAAGCCTTTCAGTTCAGTAGTGATTTCAAATATTAGAAAGTGTAAGATATATCCTGACTAAGATTCTAGATGTTTCCCAGAAAATTCACCTTTCCATTTTAACATCACTAAGTTTTCAGTGAATGAACATACAAGAACAACTAATAGAACTGATCAAAATCTTGTATTTCCAACANAAACACAATTTAATAGCCACATATGATTTATTTAGCTAGAAACAACATTTTGAAACAGTCCTCTTTTATCAGTCTTGCAAATAAGAAACAGAAACTCAGTGAAAGCAATGGTATCTTGTCACAAAATAAAGCCAGTGAAAGATCAACACTAGCAATGAACTCTCTAAACCTTCAGCTCAGTTATATTTTGCTTTACTGTGACACTGTCATTACCCTACCATAAAGACTTCCATCCTTTGTCCAGATCATATTTATAGATTCCAATATAANTTTAAGAGGTCTTATCCAGTGGAGCATATAAGATGATTTACTTATGGCCATGACAGGGCAATTCTCCCATAATCGCTTATATTCAATGGCCCTGAAATTAATAGAGTCAATATTATACATAGACAATCTAGTGTAGAAAACCTTGTGAATTATATTAATAGCTTTATTATGATCATAACATTCTTTATGTCCCACAATAATTAGCATTAGGAAAACCAAATACTGCTCACATCCATATGAAAAAAAAGTCAACATCAGTTTAAAGATGCTTATTATGCATATGAATATAGTTATGAACCACAGAGCATCAACATATCAATAAAAAAATCAATGTTTAATATGCTAAAAGATGGCTGGTGCTACTAACATATGCATAATTCTNANATACTTTAGAACAATTTTGTAATATTAAGGATCTCATACTTACTATTTCAAATAAATTAATTTTAGAGTATTTATTATTGTNTTCAGAATTTGTGCCTACATGCACATGTGGGTGTTAGAGGACAATGCTATGCAGTAAATTCTCTCCATCTACCTTGACATGGGTTCCAGGGATTGNAATCATGTACCTAGGCTTTCAGGGCAAGTGCCTTTACCTGTTGAGCCATTTCATCACCCCAAATGAATTATGAGCCATTATATTGTCTGAGACATTATGTTGATTATGAGTTTGTACTAGGTAAGACAATATACAAATACTTATTTTAGAGTTATTTGGCTTTGTGTGTTTTGTTGGGGATTTGTCACATTATTATTTTGCCTTTTATAATGATATGATAATTAAGTAGAAATCTTTAGTAAATTCAGATTTATNGTATTCTGAATTCTACAAGGAAGACCATGGAAGTGGTAACTAATATTCATCCTAATTCAACAAACACTCAAGTGATTACAAATATCACATTTGTAATTGTAATCTCACAAATAAGATTTGGTTTGTACTCTTCAATTTTGTTACTTTTAAAACATGATAATATTGCATATGCACTGGTCTTCTATTTTCAAGCATAATTGAAAGAGAGAGACTAAAACACAATAAATTAGGCTTCATTTTGATTTGGGTTTTATTGAGAATTAACAATCACATTTTTTTCTTTTCTATCTTATTTTACTATTTTGTTCCTTTTATAAAAATAGATTCTCTTCTCACATAATATATCTTGATTACAGCTTCCCCTCCCTCTCCTCCCTCCTCCTATTTCCTTTCTTCCCTTCCCATCTGGGTCCATTCCCTATCTGGCATTAGAAAGCAAACAGGTTAAAGGGATAATAATAAAATATAACAACATATTATACAACAAGACAGAACAAAAACTATTAAATTATAGTTGGATAAGACAAACAAAAGGAAAAAGAGATCAAGAAAGGGAACATGAACCAGAGACCCACTCATCCACACAATCAGGAATACCATAAAAAAGCTAAACTGGAAGCCATAATATATATGCAGAGGACATGGTAGAAACCCATGCAGGCCCTGTACATGCTACCTCAGTCTCTGTGAGTTCATATGACCTTTGATCATGTTGATTTACAGGCTTGTTTTCTTGGTGTCCTCTATCCCTTCTGACTCTTTCACTCTCTGTACCACCTCTTTTAGTGCTTAGTGTTCCAAGTTCTCTCACTCTCCGCATAATGTCTGGTTATGGGTCTCTGCATTTGTTCTCAATTTGCTGCAGGAGGAAGCTTCTCCAATGATGTCTGAGTAAGGCACTGATTTATGAGTACAGAAGAATGTCATTCAGAGTCATTTTATTGCTACTTCATTTCACACACACACACACACACATGCACACATACATACACACACAGTATTTGGTCTTGCCCTAGATCCCTGGGATATCTAATATCAGATTCTTTGTCATCTAAGTATTGTCAGGTGTGTGGCTTCCATGTCATGGAGTTGACCTTAAGTCCAACTGAATATTGGTTGGTTACTGCCACAAGTTTTGTGCTACCGTTGCCCTAACATATCATGCAGGCAGGAAACCATTGTCTAGCCAAAGGTGTGTGGCTGGCTTGGTTTTTATGTTTATGCTTTATAACCTTCAGAGTACCTTCATGAAACAACGTTGCTTGAACAAAGGAGCGAATGCACTTGGTAGGCACCTTCCACTTCTACTTGTTCAATCAATTGTATAGGTGTTATCTTTTTCAGTGGGGCCTTGCCTTCAGTTTGTGGAAAGCAATCTTCATTCTTGGTTTGATATCTGAAAGTTTTCATAAATATACCTAGGTAAATATATATAACACATAGCAGCACAATGTACCTGAAATAATATCATCTTATCAAAATGTTTTATATGAATTTTTTNAAAAATTGTGTAAAGGCAAACTCATATAGTCACTACTATAATCCAATTTTATATTCATTTATATGTTTATTTAGTGTGTGTGTGTGTGTGTGTGTGTGTGTGTGCGTCTGTGTCTGTGTTTGTGTGAGATGTGCCTTGCCACGGCACTTGTGTGGCCTTTAAAGGACAAACTAATGTGAAAATTGAATTTCTCCTTCCATTTGTTAATGAGTCCTGGGGATCAAATTTAGTTTGCCAGGTTTGGCAATCCTTTCATACCATCTGGAGGTGAGGAAATGGGGTGATCTAGGTAACTTTCCTTACTGCTAAGTTAATGAACCTCTTTTTTCTAAATTCTAATGGCATGGTCTTTCACTTGGCATCCATATCTGTTAAGCTGGTTTGAAAAATGGATAAATATTCAAAGTAGAAATTCTTTAGGAAATGGTTGCTGGACATCTCTGATGCAGGTATCATGTTATTCATCATCCTGCTCATTATGTTTAATATTTTATAGTACAATATATTGAAATTAATTATAGTAGTTTGAACACTTTTCATATCCTTATTTTTCAATACTTACTGCACTTATATTAACATGTAAGACTGAAGGATGATAGATAATGCTTATTTTTGTANAAAATAGTTTTAATATTTGACTTGTTTCTTTGAACTTTAAATATATATTTTAATTAATACAGAATTACATCACTTTCCCCTTCACTTCCTCTTTCCAGACTTTTGTCGGCACTCTCACTCTAACCTATTCTAAGAACCCCAATCTCAAATTCATAGCCTCCTTTTCTTTGATTAAAATTTATAATTATATTTAATTGTGCCGGGCGGTGGTGGCACACGCCTTTAATCCCAGCACTCGGGAGGCAGAGGCAGGCGGATCTCTGTGAGTTCGAGGCCAGCGTGGGCTACCAAGTGAGTTCTAGGAAAGGCGCAAAGCTACACAAGAGAAACTCTGTCTCAAAAAACAACAAAAAAAATTTATAATTATATTTAATTGTATTGTTCATATATATATGAAATATACTAAGTAATTTTTTGCTCATGTATATATGATTTCAGATCTAACTACTTGGTTTTGCTAAGCAAAAGTCTCAAGAATCAGTGTACCAGNAGCACAGACACTGAGAGCAACAATCAATAAATGGGACCTCCTAAAACTGAAAAGCTTCTGTAAGGCAAATGACACCATAAATAAGACACAATGACAGCCTACAGAATGGGAAAAGATATTCACCAACCCCACATCTGACAGAGGACTGATCTCCAAAATATATAAAGAACTCAAAAACTATATATTAAATATCAAATTAAAAATACCAATTAAAAAATTGGCTACAGACCTAAACAGAGAATTCTCAGCAGAAGAATCTCAAATGGCCAAAAGACATTTAAGGAAATTATGGTTAAGGAAATTATGGTGATATATTGTGTCCACAATAAATTGTGTACTCTAATATAACTTATCTGGGGTCAGAGAACAGAACAGCCACTAGATAGACATAGAGCCCAGAAAATTGTGGCACACACACCTTTAATCCTATCACTTGGGAGGCAGAGATCCAACCTGATCTCTGTGAGTTCAAGGCCACACTGGAAACAGCCAGGCATGATGACACACACCTTTAATNCCAGGAAGTGATGGCAGGAAGCAGAAAGGTATATAGGGTGTGAGGACCAGGAACTACAGGCTTTTAAGCTTTTAGGCTTTTAGCAGCAGTTCAGCTGAGATCCATTCTAGTGAGGACTCAGAGGCTTTCAGTCTGAGGAAACAAGATCATCTGAGGAGTTGGCAAGGTGAGGTTGGCTGTGGCTTGTCTGCTTCTCTGATCTTTCACCCCAATACTGGGATCTGGGCTTTTAATTAATAAGACCTTTTAAGAATTGTGTTACAGGAAATGCTCAACATCCTTAGTCATCAGGGAAATGCAAATCAATGATTCTGAGATAACATTTTACACCTGTCAGAATGACTAAGATCAAAAACACAGATGACAGCTTATGTTGGAGAGGATGTGGAGCAAAGGGAACANTCCTCCACTGTTGGTGGGAGTGCAAACTCATGCAGCCTCTTTGGAAATCAGTATGGCAGTTTCTCAGAAAACTGGGAATCAATCTACTTCATGACCCAATGATACCACTTGGGCATATTCCCAAAGGATACTTAATCATACCACAAGGACACTTGCTCAAGTATATTCATAGCAGCATCATTCATAATAGCCAGAACCTGGACACAACCTAGATGTCCCTCAACCAAAGTATGGATAAAGAAAATGTGGTGTATTTACACAATGGAATATTACTCAGCTGTAAAAAACAATGACATAATGATATTTGCAGACAAATGGATGGAACTAGAAAAAAAAATCATCCTGAGTGAAGTAACCAAGACCCAGAAAGACAAACATGGTATGTACTCACTCATAAGTGGATACTAGATGTAAAGCAAAGGATAACTAGACCACAACCCACAGCTCCAGAGAAGCTAGGTAACAAGGAGGATTCTAAGAAGCATGCATGGATGGATCACCCTGGGAAGGGGAAAGAGATGAGATCTTCTGAGTAATCAGGGAGTAGGGAATGGTAGTAAGGAGAGAGCATGGGGGATGGGAACATGAGGGAATGGATGGTCCTATTGGAGGAGGGATGGAGGGGGAGAGCAATGAAAGAGATATCTGGAAAGAGGGAGCCATTATGGGGCTAGGGCGAAATCTGATGTTTAAGAAATTCCCAGCAATCCACAAGGATGACTGAAGCTAATACCTCTAGCAATAGTAGACAGGGTGCCTGAACTGGCTTTCCCCTGTAATCAAATTAGTGAATACTCTATCATACCAGAACGTATATAGTAACTGATGGGAGCAGATGCAGAGATCCACAGCCAAGCACCAGGCCAAGATCTGAGAGTCCAGTTGAAGACAAGAAAGAGGGATTATAGGAGCAAGGAGAGGTCAAGATCATGATGGGGAAATCTACAGAGACAGATGACNCAAACTTTTGGGAGCAAACAGACACTAGATCGACAGCTG
>LZPO01035379.1:7201-19081 GCA_001675575.1 Neotoma lepida | reverse complement strand
ACTGAACATGCCAGGCCTTGTTGACTCCTCATGGAAGCCTTACCCTTTCTGAGGAGTGGATGAGGGTCGTTTGGCAGAGTTGGGGAGGGGAGTTGGAGGAGGGAATAGAGGGGGAACTGTGGTTGGTATGTAAAATGAACAAACAGAAAAAAAGAAAAAAGAAAAAGAATCAAGATGCCAAGAAGCCTGCTGTAAAAAAGTCTCTCCTAGAAGTAGCTGTATAAACAAGATGGCAAGCAAGGCAGTGGCAAGGGACATACTGAAGAGGAAGGGGGACAGTGTCACTAGGTCTTACCCCTAGACAAAGAGCTATTGGCAACTACAAGTGCTGGGATGGCATCCATAGGCACAGACTGGAAGTGGTGCACAGTCAAACATTCAGGCAAACAATCATGCACATAAAATTGAATGCAGTCTTTAAAAACTTACAGATATCCTTTCTAAGGATATTGCTTAATATTTTCAAGCTATGAATGTGCATCTTTTAAATTTTATATACGGATATGAGGAATATGTGAGAGAAAGTGACCAAACAACTATCCTTAATACACATTACATGTCCTATCCTGAATACTAGTGTGGAACATACTTATTGCTAGAAAAAAAATACTGGATTTTTCCTATATTGCTGTTTTTATAAGATTATGAATAAATACTATCAATTCAATCTCATACTACCATACAGAGGAATTAGTAGAAATAATTTAATCATAGTCATATAACTAAAAATAATCTTACATTTTCCCAATAAATAAGAATCAGTGTCTTCAAATATGAATATAATTCTTCTGAAAATTAAAGTCTGAAATCTATGTACTGTATACTGTTATTGTATATGCAGACTCTCATGCATGCATATCTTACATATATATGTGTATACATATATGTGTGTATGTGTGTAAGAATGGAGCAAGGAAATAAAAAATAAAAATAATGTTTATTTCTACCAGTAATCCATGCCTGCAAAAGTACTTTATGAGGAACCTCTAGGTACACCAGGAATAGAGGAAATAATTTTCTGAGGAGATTGACACTTGCCTTTTTAACAAAATCAAAGCATTTCTAAGCATCCCTTTGCTATCTTCATGTGAGGGAAGAATTTACCTTCATTGTAGGCTTTTCCTTAGACATTGACAGAATTTTCTGAAAGAACATAAAGTTTGCTGCAATATATCTTCTATCCTTGGGAAAGAAAGAAAGTTTAAACAGGGTGTGGTCTGGATTTTAAGTGTGCACTGAGTAAACTCCCAAGCTATTGCTTTGAGGTCAGTCACTCTCCTCGGTATAACAGCAGAGTGAGCCCTATAAAACTTTTTATCATTGTATCATGGGGCCAGGTATGCCTGCCCAAAATGTCTAGGGAAAATTGTGAAAGTGGATCAGTGAGACATGGAGGTGTATTCCAGATATACAGATGTTAGAAAAATAACCCCAAGATTTGAGATTACGCAAAAGACTGTGGCATTTTCTGTGTCATTGAAGATTCAAAAGAATAAGGAGTCACCACAACCCTCAAATAATCTAAAGAAACTTCCAGAACTTTATACTAGATGAGGATCTACCCACCTTAATGCTACTTGGTATTTGGAAGTTCAAAAATACCTAGCAGTATGATTCTTAAGTCTTAATTGTTTTAGACTACTCACAGGTAGCTATGATAGGCAAACATTTCCATAGCTATTTATATTTGCCCAAACATTGTGTCAGTTCACTTTCTTTTTTGAATTGTGTTTGCCTCGATACGCTGTTCAACAAACACTTGTAGCACACATGACATTATGGGCAAAAAAGTAAAGAAGCAAAACTAAGACAGCAAATATTCTTTTCCAATGAAACAATTCTAACAAATTCTTCAAGTTCTGAGCTANTTCAGAAAACTTAATTTGCATTTAAACATGTGGGTAAAGAAAGAATTTGATCCATCCCCTAAAGAAAGAAACTCAAATGAATTCATATAAAAATATTTTCTTTCTACCCTGTGTAAATATTTTAAGGCAAAGTCATTTTAGGCTAAACTTACTTAAAAAACATAAGATATAAATTTTCATGAACTGGAGCTGTGTTTGTTCTTTTCATCTAATCTGCATGAATTCCTGTCAATAAGAAGTATCCTTTGAAGACTAGCGCTAATTGTGAAAGCCACATTGATCTTTTCCATTATTAATTTTACATTCTCTACAATAATATAAATTTATTTTGACATTCTTTTTGAGCCTTGGTCTTATGAATGGCTTGTTTGAGGAATAACCAAAGTTGTACACAATAATAATAAAAAAAAACAAGTTTTCAGCAGACCAACATGGTCTCAAATGGCAGTTTATTGCTTTGTGGCTAGGTGACTATCATATGGATATAATTTAAGAAATATACTTAGCTTAATGAGGAGGTGTATGTGAAGCTATGGCCAAAAATAAATAAAATAGGATTTCTAGTACAAAGAGATTTTCTTTTTTGAATAGGAAATTATAAGAGTGAATTGTTATTGAGATATTCATGTTTAGGGATTATTTATTTTTTCTGATCATATTATTCTACATACAGATCTTAGTCTTCTAACAGTGCTGAATTTGTATGTGTATAGGGTTCAGGATAGTTAGATCTAAAATGCATTTTTTTTGGTCTGAGAGTCATCCTTGACTTTCTAGATACACACTTTTCAGAAGTCTCCATGTCTTTAAAGTCAGAAAACTAAGATAGTAACATTTTTACTTAGTAAGAGCAAACATTTTTACTAAGACAGTAACACTTTTACTTACTCACCATAGTGACTGGAATATAAGGGCAGTTATAAATGGCAGTCTTATTCTTCACTTATCTTTAACATTACAAAATCATTGTGAAAACAGAACCAAACTACATTCTAAGAACATTTATCTACTTCAAAACTCTTCTTTCCACTTTATAAATAATTGATTCCATTTATATGATATATCAAGCAACTTTCCTAACTTTTATTGCAGCTGTCATGTTACAGTAAATCAAAATAATTTTATTATTTCTTCAAATTCCAAAAAATTAAGCTAAATTCCTATATGTAATTAGTTTTAAATACATGAAGTAATATTGATAATTGCTTTATTAATGGTGACCTTTGAAATACTTAATTTTTGTTATGTATAATATTTAATAAATTCTAAATATCATGTATATTATTGAGGAAATAATGACAAGAAAAATGTTTGTATATGCTATGTTCATATGTTTCCCTGTCCCTGCCCCATCTCTCAGATCTATCTCTTTCCAAATTGTACCCATTGGTCCTAGTACAGAATAGATTAATATGTATAAACACATACAAACACAACTGTATATATATTTATACACACAGAGAGACCTCCAAATGTGTCTGTGTGTCTGTGTATACATACACATTTATCTTCTTAAATAAAATTAGTGATTTGATATTATAAAACACAGCTCTTTTACAAGTTATTATTTAGGATTTGTCATATAATGCTAAGTGCATTTTTTGTATAATGCATCATCACAAGATAAATACTCATGTACTCAAAACAGGTCACAGAATTAGGTTTTCATAAACCCTAGAAGCACAGATTTCCACAATAGTAATCACTGTTGTTCACCTTTCTAATTTTAAAGCCATCATCATTTTGTTATGGTTCACATGCTGGCTTTTGAAATGCATTTATCCCTGGCTTCAGGGTGGTGGAGTAACTAGAGAAAGCTTGAGTTCATATAACAATTATCAAAAACCTTTTGCCTTGTAAACCCATTAAGACGTTATTTACATATAATTTAATTCACTAGTAAGAGTACACAGCTTAATGACTTTTCACTAAATTATGTAATTATGTAACCATTGTTATAAACAAGGTGTAGACAAATGTTCTCATTACAGTGTTTCAATTTTCTAATATTTGCTATGATTTGTTTTAATCATATTTACTATACTTTCTGTTAAGAATATGAGCCTATTGCTGGTCCCATGTGTATTTGTTTTTAATTTAAAATATATTATTTTCATACAATATATTCTGTTTATAGTTTCCCCTCCCCAAACTTCTCCCAACTCCTCCCAACTCCTCCCTTTCCCCTAACACTCAAGTCTACATACTTTCTTCTCTCTCTGATTAGGATACAAATAGTAATATAATAATAATAATGATGATGATGATGATAAATAAAGCAAACAAAGCAGCATAGGATAAAACAAGCAAACAGAAAACAAAGAGCCCAAGGAAAAGGTTGAGAAACATATATAGATGCAGAAACATACACATTTCCACACACAGAAATCTCATAAAAATGAAAAACAGGAAATTATAACATATATGCAAATGATCTATAAGGGACAAAAACAAAGCACTGTCCTAGTTATGATTTCTATAGGTATGATGAAACACCATGACCTAAAAACAAGTTGGGGAGGAAAGCCTTTATTTGGCTTCAATATCACTGTTCATCAGTGAAGGAAGTCAGGACTGGAACTCAAATAGGGCAGGAACCTGGACCCAGGGACTGATGCAGAGGCCATGGATGGGTGCAGCTTACTGGCTTGCTCCTCATGGCTTTCTCAGCCTGCTTTCTCATAGAACCTAGTACCATCAGCCCAAGGGTGGCACCACCAACAAAGAGCTCTGCCCTTCACCTTAAATCACTAATGAATAAAATGCTATACATATGGATCTCATGTAGGCATTTTCTCAACTAAAGCTTCTTCCTTTCCAGTGTCTCTATCTTGTGTCAAGTTGACATAAATTATTGAGCACAATTGACTGCTTGTCAACTTGGCACACAAACACACCACCTTTAAGCCACAAACCTTTCCTTTTTCATTCATCCCAAAGCTCTCAGATTAAAGACATAAATAACTTTAAAAATTCGACAGCCTTTACAAATTCAAACACAATAAAAGTTCAGTCCCCTTAAAATATCTAGTCTTTTTTAAAATTACAAAATCTCTTTTAAAAGTTCAAAATCTCTCAACTGTAGGCTCCTGTAAAAAATAAAATATTTTCTTACTTCAAGACGGGGGAATCATGGCACAGCCACAGTCAGATCAACACAAAACCAAACTCCAACTATCTATGTCTGAAATGTACTCATGATGCCCTGGACTCCTCAAACAGTTTTGGGTCACTTCTCCAGGTCTGCCTTCTGCTGGACACACAGCTTGTCATCCAAGCTCTGAGTGGTAGATGGCTCCATTCCACTGCTGCTGCTGTTCCTGGTGGTCATCTCATGGTACTGGCATCTCCAAATTGCTGGGGCCTTTTGCTGCAACTGGGCTGCACTTTCACCAATAGCCTCTCATAGATTGGCTATGTCATGGTGCCAAGCCTCAACTTCACATGACCCCTTCAATCCTAGTCTTCAGTCACTACTAAAGTACCTTCACCAATGGTCTTGCCTGGCCTCTCACAGTGCCAATCCTGTTCTCCACGACCCCATCATGTCTTTGAAACCAGCACCACCTGAGTGATACTTACACTCTCGCACAAATTTGGCTGCCTCTGAAGCACAGCTTCTGTTTGCTGACTCTCAGGAAATACTTCCCAGAAGATTTCACCTCAACCATGCTCAGGAAACACTTCCTAGAAGATTTCACCATAACAATGCTGGTCTCTTCTTAATCACAGTTAGTTTTTCAGCTTCACCTAACCAGTATCCACTGTCCCAGTAAAACAAAGGTTTTATTTTAGTGGTTCGGGTGCCATGTTAAATCATAGCTGATTCTTCAGCCCCAGCTGAACAGAATCAAAGATTCTTCATTCAAATAACTCACTAGAGCCGTTGTCTTACTCTGAGTCTTTACAACTCAGGCCTCTGTCATCTGCACTGTTTTCAAGATTCTTATCCGAGCTGGGCGGTGGTGGCTCACGCCTTTAATCCCAGCACTCGGGAGGCAGAGGCAGGCAGATCTCGTGAGTTCGAGGCCAGCCTGGGCTACCGAGTGAGTTCCAGGAAAGGCGCCAAAGCTACACAGAGAAACCCTATCTTGAAAAACCAAAAAAAAATTAATAATAATAATAATAAATAAAGATTCTTATATTCCAATCTCCTCCAGAACACTTCAATGAACTTCTAACACTCAATTTTTCTTGCCCAAAGTTCTAAAGTCCTTCCACCCACTTCCCCAAAACATGTCAGCTCTTCCACAGACAGACCTCACTATATTGGTTCCAACTTGTCTTAGGGTTTCCTTTGCTGCAATGAAACACCATGACCAAAAAACAAGTTGGGAAAGAAAGGGTCTATTTAGGTTATACTTCCATATCATTTTTCATCATTGAAGGAGGCCAGGACTGTAGGGGACAAGCCCCCACCTTTTACAGGGTTCCTAGGAGGAGAGAGGAATGAGAAATATTAGGTAGAATGATAGGCCTAGCCAATGAGANGAAGAAGAAAGAGAGAAACACAGGACAGCTTCGGGAGGACCTGGGTCAATACCCAATGGCCCAGAACTTTACTCAAAAGGGCTTTTGATAACTGCCAAGGGGAGAGGCAAAAGACCTCCGCCTTGATAGATAGAATCAAATGTAGACACTTCTAAACACCTGGTACCCAGATCTGTGGCTCAATCATCCTTTTATGTAGTCCTGCTGTGTAAAACAAGCTCAGAATTCACTAGGAAACCTCTGTGGGCTCCCACACAGGACAACTCAAACACAGCAAAAATCTGAAGGTAAGAGATGATACACAGACCATGGAGGGGTGCTGCTTAATGGCTTGCTGAATAGGACATGCTCAGTCTGCTTTCTTANAGAACCTAGGACCACCAGTCACGGGATGGTACCACCCACAAAGGGCTGGGCCCTCAGGTATCAACCCCTAATTTAGAAAATCTTTACCGATTTGGTATTATGGAGGCATTTTCTCAAGTGAAGCTCCCTCCTTTCCAGTGACTAGCTTATGTCAAATTCACAAAAAAAACTATTCAGCACAACCACTATGAGACAAAGAACCACAAAAATGCTATTGAGTTCATTTTGTGTCAGCTGGGAATGGAGCCTGGCTAAGAGGGGTTTGTATACCCAGTGAAACTCTGTTGTAGAAAACTAATATTATATTTGGGATTGGTTATCATTGTATAAAGCTTCTGGCTTAGGAATGCAGGCTTGTGTACACGTCCTCTAAGAGCTGGGACCCCATCTGTCCCTGAACTGTCCAGGACCTGTACATGATGCCACAATCTCCATGAGTTTTTCCATGCTTTGGTCTAGCAGTGTTTAGAAGTCCGTCTGTACTGGGGTCCTCCATTTGCTCTGTTTTTTACAATCATTCTATCTCCTCTTCTTCAAGGTTGGCTGAGCCCTGAGGGGAGGTATTTAATTTAGACATCCTACCTAGAGTTGATTGTACCCAAATATCTCTCTCACTCTCTGCACATTGTTCAGCTGTGGGTCTCTGTATTTATTCCCAATTTCTACAGAAGGAAGCTTCTCTGATGATGGCAGAACAAGGCACTGATATATGAGACTAGAATGTCATTAGGTATAATTTTGTTGCTAGGCTCCTTTAACAGAGCAAAAGCACTTGGTTTTCCCATAGGTTCCTGAGTCTCTTAGGGTTTCTGTTGCTGCAATGAAATACCAAGACCAAAGACCAAGTTGCGGAGGAACGGATTTATTTGGTTTACACTTCCACATTGTAGTCAATCACTGAAGAAAGTCAGAACTGGAAATTAAGCAGGGCAGGCACCTAGAGGCAGGAGCTAATGTAGTAGTTATGGAGGGGTGTTGTTTCTTGGCTTGCTCTGCATGGCTTGCTCAGCCTATTTTCTTATAAAACCCAGGACCACCTGCCTAGAGTTGGCACCATCCACAATAGGCTGAGCTCTGCACAATCAATTGCTATTTAAGAAAATGCTCTACAGGCTGTGGATATTTTCTCAATTATGGAGGTATTTTCTCAATTGAGGTTTACTCTTCTCAGATGACTATACTGTGTGTCACGTTAATATAAATCCAGCCAGCACACGGGACTATCTAGATTTCAGTTCTAGGCCACCCCAGCAGTGTATTATGATGAATATATATAATATATATATATATATATATGTATATATTTTACTTACTTACTTGAGCCATTTCCTCTACAAGTTTTCAGGAAACTCTCTTGTTACAATGTCATTTGAATTCTTTTATGTTTCTAACTGTTTTCACTTTTATTCTTAATGGTAAATTTTGCTGTGCTCATAATCACTGACTCTAATTTTCTCCTCTGAGTACCTAAATTATTCTCTTGCATTTTCCTCTGGTGAGAAGATTGAATGGAAAACTGTAATTAAAATATCATGTTCTTTCTAATTCACACAATTTTTGCCTAACTACTCTAAGACTGTTTTCTCTTAAAGATATAGCAAAACTTCTACAATATGTTTGTTACTAATTCTGGGTAANTATACANAGATATGTTGTGTGTCTATATGAATGTATATTTTTGCTCTTATATATTACCTGTTTATATTTTCAGAATTCATCTTTATAACCTATAGTCACTAAGATCATTCTTTGATAAATTACACTCCTCCAGTGTGGGGGCTTTTTCCTTTTTATACCTCCATTTTCTCTAAAAGCTGTCTATTTTTCTTAACTTGTAACATGTAGTATTATTTGTGCATGTGTTCACTCACTGATGAGTANTCTTATATTTAGGCTTTATGTCTCTACTCTCTGGTTTTATATCTTANTCTGTATCCACATCTATCACTGTGTATTTTCTCCCATCAGGCTTTTTTTCAAGTGCCAGATTACAAAGTTCATCTTTTATANGAATACATCTCTCTTTGAATTGTTTAGTTTTTTGTAATGATGTGATACTTCTTCATCTTTTTTTTTTCACATTATAATGTAGAGCATTTTACCAGGATATTTCATGGCTCTTGTTCTGGTAAATTGTGTTTTAAGATAGCCTTTCTAATGTNTGCAATATTTTTAAAACATGATCGTTTGTTTTCTATAGCTTCTCTATTTGTGCCTTCACAACCTTTTTTTTCCTTTGTCCCTAAACTCCATATCCTGCTTCCTCTTGAATCCATTTCCAGACAATCTTACACATAAAGGGCTGTGTAGGAAGAGAGGTCTGCTCAGTTGGTTTTCATATCTTATGTCTTGACATATGATGTCAAATCTGATTCTAAATCTCAAAACTGTGGATTCTTCAGAAACCAAATTGGATGAAATACTCCAGGATTTAACTTTGTCATCACAAGCAGCCTGCTAACATCTGAGGTGCTGCTGTTGTGAACACTTTNGTGTGCTCTANGGTCACTCTTTCCTTCTGACAGAGATACTGATTGTGTGAACATTTATGATAAAACTCACTCTAATCTTGATATTTGTGGTGAGATCTGCTATTTTTGTTACAGAACTCCTTTTATGCCTTCATATTTTCTATCTAGTTACTTTAATATTTATGAGGAAATTGGAGAGATTCTAGAATCACGTCATTTGCAAATCTTTCCTACTTTATAAGCACTTTTAACATTCTACAATGTATTTGTTGTTGATTCTTTTTTATATTCCAAAACAGTCTTTGAAGAACTACAGCTGTTAANTCACTGTACTGAGGCAGGTAGAGAAGGATGAAAATGATGTGCATTGCACATCAGGCCAGGTAATTTGAGATATTGACANTTCTCTAGATCCTTATGTCTTTTGAACAAACACAAAGAACTCTGTTTTTAGGTGAAGAGTGAAATATAACATTTTGTGATTTAGGTGAAAATGTATTCTTGTGACCTTTAAGAACCCTACTGATACTCCCATTCTTGGTAAAAGGACATGAACATTGTCATTTGGTTTACACAGCTGTTGTTCCCCAGAGAATTGAATGTGACACTGTTTGAAATTGCATCACTCTAACTTAGATTGTCTTATATGTCATTCTAAGGAAAAAGTTCAAANTTTATTGCAGCCAGATGGAATAGCCAATAGTTCTGTCTTGATTTTTATGGAATAAAAAATTGATATATGTGAAATAAGTGATCAAATAAATGTTTTATAAATGAAAAATTCTCTCATTCGGGATCAGCAAATACTAATTACACAAATTTATTTTGTTCTATATACCTCCTATTTTTCAGCCAAAACGTGTAAATCAATGAATTTTAGGTTTTCTTCTTATATTTTAATATTTCACTTGTGTTTATTTACTCCANTCAGAGGAATAAAGATTTATTTTCTGAAAAAACACTCTTTAGTGAACAATTCACTATTCTTTTTGTTCTTAATGTGTAGAGTCTGGTGACCCTGAGATAAAGTCACTTATGGGTAACATCATTGTTCTCAAAGCATATCAGTGATTGTCAAGTCCCCTAAATAATACAGCACAAATGGATCAAGACTCACTAATTGATCTCTTGTTTTCTTGAACGGTGTGTATTTTTGACAAGTAGCAAATAATAACTGAGGTGATTTTTTGATTTTATTGAAGCTCTGTTGGGGCCTTCTCTAGATCAATTGCCCTGCTCCAAACTGAAGATATGGGACTCCACGTAATTGTTTACTCCTTGCTATTTGTTGGTCAAAGATGTTCTTTATTGCTGATTAGTACATATTAATTATACACCTTAATGGGGTACAGTGTGATATATCAGCACATGCAGAGAATAGGTACTTAACAAAATCTTGGTAATTATCTTTCTTTCTTTTTATTATGTCTTTGTGTTTGGAGGACTACATAAAATATACAGTAGGTTACTATGAATATAGTCACCTCCAATGATGTGGAAGAACAGGCTTTATTCACTTCACGTAACATGATGTCGACCCTCGTTGTTCCAGCTCCACNCACTCCCCTTTGTCTTCACCTTTCACAACATCTAGTCATCAGGACTCTGCATTCAGATCAACTCTGTACCTTAGCCAACACCAAGAATTCTCATTCAGCATTTGTTTTTCTATGGCCTGATTTATTATACTTAACACAAATGCCTAGTAACTATTGCTGCTCTGAGGAGCAGCCTTCAGCAGCTCAGGGACAGAGGGGGATCCACGGATCAGTGAACTAATCACTCAATTTGACTTTTCTATCTGAGAGGAGTAAAACTGAACTCTCTGGGGCTGGCAAAAAAAGGGAACACACACACACACTTTTAGAGTCTCTCTATCATCTCTCATCTTTATTTCTTTTCTTATCTCATATCCCTTCTGTACTTCTCTTGATGTCTTCCTTCTAACTTTCCTTCTACATCTTTCCTGGTGTTTTCCTTCTCTTGTGTATTTTTCCCTTAGAGCTTATATACCCCAGAAAAATCTTTCGAGCAATATAAATATTACAATGTGATTACATTCTACCTTTTAAGTCAGTGATTATAATGAATACAAGTAAAAAAGTTTCTCATTTCCCTTACATGATTAAATGCTCTATGTATTATAGATGAAAAACAAATTGTCCAAGAACCCACATACATTTACTATTTATCTCAAAAGGTTATCTTATAAAAAATCTTTAAAACATCATAAATGTAAACATTTATATATGAAAAACAATTAGTGAGTTCTACTTTCAATCTTCAGGGTGCATACCCACTCATCAACAGCTTTTTATATCGGGAAGCTGAGGGCAGAAATGTGTACGAAAAATTAAAATCATCCTGGACCACAAAGCCACCCTAGCAAGAAAGATGTGTTAACCAGCAATAGCCAGGCTACCACTGTTCCTGTTCACTGACCTCAATGAGTTCCTTGTTCAACTATTGAGAGTGTGTCTTTATAAACTTTAAATTGTTCCCCATGATTTTCTACCTCAAAGCCATTAACAAAAACATCTTAATCTAACTTCAAGTCATTATTTAAAGCTTTGTTTTAGATATGATGCACATCAAAATCTGTGAACACATCTCCCAACATGAAGATTAAAAGAACTTGAACTATCTTAGGTTCTGGGACTCAATTCTTCTCGTTAATCATTTTT
>LZPO01035378.1:34536-51178 GCA_001675575.1 Neotoma lepida | reverse complement strand
ATACTCATTTCTCCTGTGTCCAAAACAGAGGTGGGACATTGAACTACTTAAATGTCATATGTAGGTTACATTTAAGTGATCAGCTTTCCACGCCTTTGAAAACTTTCTACAGCATGGCAAAACCTCTCTTGGTATTACTTGAAGGATAGATTTTTCTCAAGATAAGTAGGTGGATACTTGAATTTGAACCAAGAAGTTATTGAATCTTTTGTCAATAGTGTTTCCTTAACATACGGAAGTGGAAATCATGTTGCATGTGGTACAATGAGCAACTCAAGGAGAGGAGGTAGGACTTATTTTATGAATGGTGGTTGAGATATTACTTCCAGATTCAGGCTGCATTTGGTTTAAAAAAAAACCTCTAAATACATAATTATTATAAAAGAGCTACCACCCTAGAGAATAAGAGTTCAGAGGCCATAANAGGATGCTGAGTGTACTGCTCATTTTCTACCTTAGTCCCTTGAGACAAGGTGTCTTACTGAACTCGGAACAAGGTTGATTGCCAGAAAGCACTCTCCATCTTCTGTCCCCAGNCTTCCCCACCCCAAAGCATCGGAGTTGCATNTGTATGCATTCATGGCCACACATGCTTTTACATGGGTGCTGGGGATTTGAATTCAGGTCCTCATGCTTGCGNAGCAAGAGCCTTTACCACAGAGCCTTCATTCTAGCTCTCTTATGATTTTAAAAGATGTAGAAGACTNTGAATGCCCTGCTGAACACTCTCTATACTGATGCACCCCTTTGCCCNTTGTTGGCCATCTCCACAGGCTATATAATTTGCTTTGAAGTNTGACAAAGTGATCTTAGCTTGGGATCTTGCTGCACAGGGAGGCATTATCGATTTCTTGNAGAGAAGCAGAGACTTGAGATGTCGCCTTTAAACCTGGCTGGCAGATCACAGCAGCTTGTGATATCTAATTCACTGTAATGAAATCATGGTCCTCCAGCAGAGAAGGGAAGGGGAAAGGTCATGGAAGGGAGGATCTTGAGCAGCCAGGTGTGAAGGACTGTTCATTCCCATAGTCCAGTCTCATTTTGAAAGATGTTGGCTAAATTCACCTACTCTGAGTTAACCAGATGGACTTCTCCGACAATGAAAAAGGAAAAATACATTTGTATCTATTTGTGTGTTCATCAGTGTGTGTATTATGATTTAATTGCTCAACTAGTAAACTTTATTTTTCTGTTTCATTTTGGAACCATATGGATTGTTGCAATTTCACAGTTAATATGTTCAACAGAGAATTTTCTTTGTGCTTAATGTTTTTAGGCATCTTTTCAGTTCTTCTGAGTCTCTTCCTTCAATAATTAAGTCACATAGCCCTTGAAGAGATTTTGAAGTCTATTTTATTCATCAGTGACTTAAGTTATAGTCTTTCATGGCCACCTTAGTTTCATACTGCACATGGCTTTTTAGTAGGAAGAAACAAAGCTGATAATGACATATTCTACCCAGTCAGTGCCTTTTCAGGAATCTCTACAACTCTAAGGATGCTCTTAGCTCATTATCTGGTATCCGCATCATCTCTGAGTGGCCAAGTTCCCTTCTTTCTTCATGGGTATAATGAATGGGATAAATTCTGATAAGGAGCAAGAAGTCTTTCANTGTAACATTGTGATTCCATGTTATATTCTNTCTCATCAGAAATTGGTGCTATAATGGAATCTCCGAGGCACACAATGATTGCTGAATCATTAGGACAGTTTGAATAGAATTCACTCTATTTTTCTTACTAAAAGCTACTGTTCACAAATGCTAAAAAAAAAGTACAGTCTTTCAGAAGGGTGCTGGACTAGATACTCATAACCACNGATTCTGTTTTCAGTACATCTCTTATACCCATTTAGCAACAATGGAGCCCATAACTCTGAATTTCTCTCTTTGCAATGGGGTATTTCCTGAGTATCTATTTGGTGATGGATGAAGGCATTTTTTGCACACACTGTCTAATTACTTTAGTCTNNNCAGCTTGATGANGTAAGTAGAGGTANCTTCAATTCAAAAATAACACTGAGACAGAGGGAAGATAAATATATATATGCNCAAAATATATCTATATATATTTGCAAAATANGATGGCTGAAAATGTCATAGTTTGTGTATTCAACTCATCTCAGTCCAGGTAAAATGGTCTGTGTGCTGTCAGCTATTTTTCTCATGTGAGCCCAAGAAGCAAATTAGACTCTATAGAGTCCTGTAAAGCACGAGGGAGGTCATTAATTGAAAAATTCCTATGTGAGCACATGCTTACAAAGCCGTGCATTGTAATTCACATTTTTAATTATGACAGTAGACTCACTTCTCTTTGGAGCAAAAGCCACAGGAATCATGGACAATACCTTAATGAATTACTACACTCAATCCTCTCTACAGACCTCCAGAGCAGGTTTGAGTAGCTCTTATTGTACATCTGAAAAACAACTGGGCTTTGAGGGTTATCATTTAATTTATTGTTTTTCTGCTTTGGGGACTGGTAGGTTTGCTGGAAAACTGAAAATAAGGCCAGAGTCTTGGGGATTTCTTAGTTGAAATTTTATTATTTTTCTAAAGTTCCACAACTGTTTATTTCAGAATGGAAAGGAAATTGGAACAGTTGGAGAGCATAGCTGACTATAACTTTACGTTTTGTTGAAAAAAAAAAAGATATCTTTTTGTTGCAAATTGTATGGAGCCTCTGGAGACATGGGAGTGAATTAGGGGGCAAGAGACTCCTCATGTAATTCTGAGTCAGGCAGACAAGGTGGGCTGCTGACTCTTGGGTGTTGTGTTAAAGTGTTTGTCTCATTTCTCAGCAGTTGGAATGGGCATTTTCATGCTCCTTACTTCATAGGTATAACCAATGTAACCTAGGCTCTTGCTCCTTTTTTAGCTAGCTCATATATATGTGCAGATGTACTGTGTATGCATTCACTTATATTTGTCTATATGTGCATTTCNACTTTAATACGCATGTATTTTCTTCCTGCTGACTGTAAATATATGTAGTTTCTTATTTTAAACGTTTGCATTGAAGCAGACTCCTACATGAGCCCTGATGTGGAATTGGAGACATTAGACGGTGGAGTACAATGAAATTACAGGAACTTTTTCTGCAGGGAACTCCCTGGTTATTCTCAGCATCATGAAACACAGGTAGCAAACTTTACTTTCCATTATTGCAATCCAAGTAATTTACNTCAGAGGTCTATCTAGCACAATTATGCTCCNGTACCACCAAAAAGAATCATCATGCCTGGTAGNAGCTACAGGTGAAGAAGATGGACCAATGATTAGCCCATGATTCAAAACTGCTCGCCTTTTGTGGGCGAGAGGTTTGTTGACTGTTGAGTGAGCAGAAGAAAGGCTGAATGCTGAAAACACATGGTGTACCCTTCCCATGCTGAGTACCATGCGTTTGGGTCTCAGATTCTGAAATGAGTTGCTGGCATCAGATTCCTGTGTGAGTTAATAGTCAACAAAGTTTTGCAAAGACTGTACCTCAATGCCATTTATATCCCTATGAATGACACACTGAGTTATCTAATGCCCTCCGGTACTTGACAAAAGCAAAACTAAAGCTTTGGTGAAGATAATATCATTTTGGCTTATTTTTTTTCTTTTTTGTCTATTTGCTATAAGAGTTATAATAAAGTGTTCAGCACAAGATAAAGATAAAAATAAAATAAATGAGTACAGCTAAAAATGAAAGAAGACAAGAGAAAAGAGAGCGTCATATGTTGGCATTATCAGATAAAATATATATTCAATGACAAGATTTTAAATTATGAAAAATAGAGAGATAAATCAAGTAATTGAAATGTGTCATAAACCCCATGTAGGGTTTAAGAGCAGAGGGGATACAGCGAATAAGAGAATTAGTGAGGGGAACAAAGACCAGAAGAAAATGTATACATTTAAGTACAGAGAGATGGAAGGATGGAAACATTTCAGTATAGATGTAGGAATCATAGAAGATACAAGAAGACTGCTTCTGTATATAAAATGGAATCCCAGAGCACAAGGAAAATGGAACATGGTAGAAATACTATTTTAAGAAATAACTGGCGGCAAGACCATTTCTGCCCAGCGTGGGTGTAAAGATAGTATATAAAATATTTATAAACTACTCCAATGACATTGTAATGGTTTNCTGTATGACAACCATGTTGGGTTAGTTGTAGAAGAGAAGATTACGCTTTGTGAGTCAAGATAATTTATGACTGATAAAGAAGAAAGGTGAATTGATTATTTTAATGAAAGTTGGAAAAAATAAGCTGGAGGTGTGGCTCGGTTTGAAAAGAACTTGTCTNGAAGATGCAAGGCTCTACAATTGATCCTCCAGCATGGCACAAATGAGGCATAGCAGTACATGTCTATTAATATCAACACAAAGGAGATAGAGGCAGGGGGACCAGATATTCAAAGTCATTTCAGCTACATAGTGATTTTAAGGCCCGCCTCGAATGCATGATCTCAAAATAAAAAGTAAAGGAAAAAGAAGCAAGGAAGATATTTTTAAATTTATTATATTTTAAGCATATTTATGTAGGGATTTGTACCATTCCATGAAATCTTAGCTTTTTAGAAAAGGAAGAGACATTTATTAATCATTCTTTATCCTTTCCTTCAAATCTTTCATTTCTTGAAAAAAAAACTTCCATATTTGGCAAAAGGGTAAAAATTGAATTTTTAAGACTCATAGAAGGTAAAGATAAAAGGCAGGTTTTATGAAAAAATAAGACCAGGGAGATCAATATGTCGAAGTCAAAATGCATTTCTCTATATTAGTAATAACAGTTAGATAATTTAATAATGATGACCTACAGAAGAAAGGAGAAGCCCAAGTCTTGAAGAATAAGTAAAGCAACTGTACTGAAACTTCATCAAGCAAATATAAAATAATATTGACAGTGACTCTTTTTGTATGTGTGTGTACATATTTGTATTCATTAGTGTGNATGAAGAGCATAGCCTCCCTCAGATGTTGTTTCTCAAGGTCTGTCTGCATGAGTTTTGAGGACAGGATCTCTCAATGGCCTGGAAATCACCAAGTATGCTAAGCTGGCTAGCAGTATTCTTGTGAATCTACCTTGTCTCATCTTCCTTGCGCTTTTAATANCAAGAAGGGCCCACCATACCTTTTACATGGATGCTGGGGATTGAACTCAGGTCCTCATGGATACAAGGCAAGCATTCTACTGCCTGAGATATCTCCCTAGCCCCTGAATCTTTTTAAAACCATAAGAAAATTGAATAATGAACAATGTTCATGCACTAGACAGAAGATGCAATGCTGTCAGCCTGTCAGTGCTCTCCAAATTGATTGACAGTTTCAATGAAACTCCCGTCAAACAACACAGTAGTTTTAAAAATATTGTGTTTGCATATAACTTGATGTGTCAATTTGGAAATTTTATGAAAATGGGAAAAAGCCCAAAGTAGTTAAGACATAACAGATGAAGAACAAATAGGAGAGACTTGCTTCTGCATAAAACANAGATTGTTCTAGATCTGCAGTAATTAAGCAAGAACTGCTGTCTATAAGAATAGACCACTGGTTCCTTGATTGAGAGTGGAAACTTGAGAGGATCCTGAAACATAGAGTGAGATTGTTTTGTGACAAGTTTATAGTTCAGAGCACTGGGAACAGAGCAGGCCNTCAAAATGAAATTNGTTTGTACAATACGGGAGCATATAAGAAAAAATGTGATTTGAACCTCATAGGATATGCAAAAATCAGCCCCTGAAGGACTAGCTACAAAAGTGAAAAGCTAACCNCCAAATTCCTTAAGCAGGTAATAAATATAGCCCACGACTTGGNATAGAAAAAGCTAAAGATTTAATAATTTAAACAAAAAGATTCAAAAGCTGATTTTGTAAAACAACTTTGAAAATTCTTATTTTACNTTTTACTTATGTGTGTGCATGTATGTTCTCAGAGGCACAAGAGTGACAGGTGGTTGGGAGCCATGAACTTGGGTTCTGGAAACTAATCTTGGGTCTTTTGTAAGAACANCCCTCTCTTCATGACTTGATCCCTCTCTCTAGGCTCCAAATCAACANCTTTCTATGGGGATGGTGTTCAAAATATAGTTAGTCAAGAGCTTACATTTATGTTCTAAACATTTCCAAATGTTTATGTGAAATAAAACCAATGGANGACTTACAAGGGCATTTCACAGGCACTAGTAGTCAAGTGACCAGCAACCTCAGAGAAATGTTCCCATCATAGCAATGNATGGGTCCTCCTAGAGTTTGGTTGTTGGACATTTCCCCACATCCCCTGTGCAAATGATGTGGTCCCTGCATGGGAACTAGTTAGAGATGAGAAATGGAGGCTAATGTGAGCTTCTCCGGTCATTGAGGTTATGACTCCACTCTCCAAGACCTATGTGGGTCCTTGGGCCTTTCTTCCCTTTTGTTTTCTGTATTATTACCTAATACAGTTTGCTCCTTCATCGCNTCATGGCCTGGTGTGCTGTTTCACCAAAGGGACAAAGCAGGAGTGCCAATTGGTCACTAACTAGAACCTCCAAAAGTGTCAACCCCAATAAAACTTTCCTCTTTATAATTGATTATCTTGGGCATTTGAATACAGTGATCAAACACTGCATGAGGTGNTATAATGAGTCAAAGGACAATTAGGCACTTTTATATGTTTGTCAAATAGTTAAATACAAAGACTGCCATTTCCAAGGGTTAGCAAGAATATAGGAGAGTGGAAGTTGATGCAAGACTGGTCACTAACCATATAACCTACTTCTATATCTGTTTCTGTGATGGACACGATGACCATGAACAACTTGAGGAAGAAAAGTTTATTTGGCTTTCACTTTCTGGTAACAAGAGTCCATTTTGGAGGGAAGGCAGGGTAGAANCTGAAGCAGAAACTGTTTGCTGATTTACTTTTCATGGCTTGCTCAGCTTTCTTTTCAGGACGCCAGGACCACCTGCCCAGGAGTGGTATTGATCANAGTCTGTTGGGCCCTGTGACATCGTTCAAGACAATTTCCTACAGACATGACCACAGGCCAGTTTGATCTGGGCAGTTCCTCAATTGAAATTCCCTCTTCCCAGGTGCCTTCAGGTGCCTCTTAGTTATGTCAAGTTGATAACAAAACTAACTNGTGTTGTGGAATATTAGTTGAAGATATGTTGCATTTGTTTATGCTGTGGAATATTTGTTTAATGATGCAAAGATGCATTGCATTCTTTTATATTGCATTCGTTTAACTCTGTGAAGCTGTGTTACTTTGCCTGCCTGAAACACCTGATTGGGTCTAATTAGAGCTGAATGGCCAATAGCAAGGCGGGAGAAAGAACAGGTGAGGTTGGCAGAAGTGAGAAAAGAAGAAGGAGGAGGATGACAGGGGCCAGCCACCTAGCAGCGCAGCCAGCCACAGAGTAAGAAGGAAAGAAAGAGATATAGAAGAAAGAAAGGTAAAAGCCCAGAGGCAAAAGGNAGATGGGATAATTGAAGTTAAGAAGAGCTGGCTAAAAATAAGACGAGNTAAGGCCAGGCATTCATAAGAAAGAATAAGTCTCTGTGTATTTATTTGGGAGCTGGGTGGCAGGCCCCCAAAGAGCAGAGTTAAAATAAAATCAACTGCAAACCAGGCCACTATTTCATTTGAAAAGACCAGGAAATCTAGCAGTCTTTGTGGGNTAGAGAAGTCTGTCTGAAGAGGTATCCAGTAAGTTTCTGCTTCTGTGGTTTAGTCGACCCCTCCCTTAATGAAACCAGCAGCTGTGGAAGAATGGGGCATGTTCAAAAGAAATAGAGGAAGGTAAAAACCCACCAGGCACACCTGTAAGGACCAATAAAGACATGAGAACACCATTCCCTCAGACCCTTCTCTCTCTACATTTTCTTGCCGGCTCTAAACTCCATTTGCATTTCTCTTCTNCCTAAAAGAATCAGTCTGGTGGAGATCATAATTCAAAACATAAGAATGTGAATAATAAAAAGGTACAGTGTGTTTACCCTAAGAATTTAGCCATTTATAAGCAAACCAAAGGACAGGAGGTGATTTTACAGGGTTGCGAACATACNATGCTACATTTGAGTTTTGATGCAGTGTTTCCCAATGTGTTTGATCATGTCCCAGGTTCTATGAAGCTTTAATTTTACTGCCCACACATAGTAAGTGGACATTGTGTATAGCTCTGAGTATAGCTCAGGCTTAAAGCTCTTGCCTAGCATGACCAAGACTCCAGGTTCAGTCCCTGGAATTACCCACAAAAATATGTCTCATAAACATGTTTAGGAATGAGTTACAATCTATACACNTTTTAAAAACAGCACCTTCTAGGTCAGCAAGATGGCTCAGGAGGTAGCGGCACTTACACAGGCACAAAGACTTAAGTTCAATCCCAGGGACCCACAAGTTGTCAGGAGTGAACCAACTCTGGAGAGTTGACCTCTGATCTTTGCATGCTTACTCATCATGCCTACACACACACACACACACACACACACACACACACACACACACACACACACAATTAAACAAATAGTACAGCATCCATTGAGAGTGTTAATGATTCCCATTAATTACCACTACTGGACACTTTGCAAATAGCTAGACTCTTGAAAATCCAATGAACTTTTAAATACACTGCTACTGACCCTGCCCAGACAGGTTCTGATCAATTTTATGTATTTTTTTTAGCAATAAGAATCAATAAAGTTGGGATACCTTCTACTTAAAACTCATAAGCTCAGCAAAATCCATCATTCACAGTCTCTAGGCCAGAACCATTTGGTTTGCGTGTTTTGTTCTGGTTATTTTTCTAGTGAGTGGTACTCCAGCATTTACTGAGTTTACAAATCAGTCTGATGACCTTGAGATGAATTATGAGAAGTCTTTAAAAGGGACTCAGGAGACAATGCCATCTCTATCAATACTATTCTGGGTGGCTGGTTCCTCACAGGGTTAAACTCATTTATCGTTGTTTGCATCTGCCAGCTGTAGCTCCAGTGGGTGACCTTTGTACCAAGTTGGAGGATGGACTACATGAGAAAAAGTCTATCTGGGACCCCATCCTCATGGATTACGAAGGAAGAAATGTCATACTAGAGGGCAATTCCAATGTGAGATACTGCGGCTTAATTCACTGGTCCGCAGCATGTGATATGGGTGGGGAAGTGAAAATCTGTTCTTAGAATTCAGAGAGAAGGCATCCACAAATCATCACACCCTAGATGAGTTCCTTCTTATTTGGTAGGCACTCTTTAATGCTTTAAAAGTTGAATACTCTCTGGAGAGGAGTTAAATGCATTTTTAAGTGCCACTTGTTGTGTGTTCTGGGAAAGTACAGATGAGTGGGAACGTTAAGGTCATGGCACATTGTTATTGAAAATGAAACCCATTTTACCTCCACTTCACAGTCTTCATATATTTTTCATAAAACAGGTTCATCCATATTTTAAGATTTATGATCTTGCATTTCCTTTCTGCCCTTCTCTAGTGTGTAGACTGATTTTATTTCTTCCTTCTGAGAGTTTCCCTAGAACTGGCAGTTCAGTTGCTAAAGTTTTATCTTCTAAGGTTGTAGTAAACTGGGGGTATGAATTAGTGAAAAATAAAAATGATGAAAGATATAGGTATGAAAATATTATGGCTGGGGACAAGTGGCACAGTAAAAACTTTGGAATGAAGCTGAGGAAAGAACGAAATTTGGAGGTGGTATGCATTTTCTTTGCATTGTGGGAAAAGATCCAATTCTGTGTGTTTCTCTGGGTTGAGATAAAACAGTTTTGTGTGGTTCTTCATGTACAGATAAGGGGTTTGAAGTGGTTTTGCTTTTCTCCTTTCTTATCACCCAAATTTGTCAANAGCTACTTAACACAAGAATAAGTTATTGAATGCCTACAACATGCTTTAGGTAAAAATACAAGGTGTGCACTTTCCAGGATTGCTTTTGGTTCATCTCTGTAACTGGGGATGCCTGCTGTTGGTGNAACTGCCCTTNGTCACAGGCTCTTTGAAGATTTTTTCTTCCTTTCATATAGCTTTCTTTTCTGGACCTTTTTTGTTCTTCAGTCCCAAATGGAGAAATAAGAGAAGCTTGTGCCAATTCCTCATTCACTGGACTCTCAAATGTCCCCCTTCTCAGCTGCAGTCTGAAGACATAATGGGAAATGTGAAAGCTGCCAGTTACCAAAAAGAAGGCCTCTGTGGGGATTTGGATGAGAATATTTCCATTGGCTCTGACACTGACCATCTGGTTCCTGATTAGTGACTGTGTGTAGGCTTAGGAGGTGTGGCTTTACTAGAGGAAGTATGTCACCAGGAGCAAGCTTTGTAGTTTCAAAGCCTCTTGTCATTTTCAGTGCTGTAGCTCTGTGTTCTGTTTGTGGTTCAAGATGTGAACTCTCGGCTTCCAGATCCCACTAATTTTGGACTTATGGTATATGGAGGGTGGAACCTATGTTGAGTTGGTCTTTGTATTTTTTAAGCACTGGACAAGGATTAGACATCCTCACACTATTCTGTCATACTTTTAAGTGACCTTAAGTGTTCTGTCTGAGGGGTGTTGGAGTCAACCTTANGGCTGTTATTACTGTTATNATCACAGTATGTCTCATAGACTTAAGTAATCTATATGTTTAGAGGTACAGACAAGTTTTGCTTATTTCTGATTAATAAATAAGTTTCAAAGAGGTAGACCCCTTTCCAAAGCAAGGTTACTTGGGAAGAAGATGGCCCAGTTGACGATTGATGTGGGAAGACCCAGCTCACCAGGAGTCATGATGTTACCCATAGTGGAAGATCTTAGATGGTACAGGAGGGCAGTCTGAGCAAGCCAGGGAGAGCAAGGCANTTAGTGGCNTTCATCTATGGCNCCCGCCTAAGTCCCTGNCTTGAATCCCTTCCTTGGTTTCCCTCCATAATGATCTGTAACCTNTGAGGGGTAATAAACCCTTTCCTTCCCCCAAGGGAAAACAAAAACAAATCCAAGATCTTTCCTCTCTTTCCAAGTAAATAACATTTCCTAAATTTTTTTGTACTCACATTCTTTAAATGCATAAATGGCCATGATTCATTCAATATCAGTTGAAAGAGACTCAGTGATTTCACAGTATGTGTTCATTTCATACTTTNATAAATGTGATAATATTCTGNTNTGTGNCTATGCTCAAAATGGTTTCAGATTTNAAAATGACCCTGACTTAGCCCATTTGTTAAGACTGAACATCACAGATGGAAAAATTTATAAGGGAAAGAAGTTTAGTTAGCAAATGGTTTAGATATCTAAGAGCTAGGCACTTGCATCTGTTTCTTATCTAGTGAAGGTCTTCTGGCCACACAGNATTGAAAGGACATAATGAGACAGCAAGGAAGCCAGGGAGCTCATTTTCTTTATGAGAAAGTCCTTCCTATGGTAACCCACTAATCTGGTAATCTATTCATACACAAAAGGATTAACCCACTTAGAAGGGTAGAATCCTCATGACCCAACTGAGCCTAGGCAGTTCCTTCTGATCCTACTGCTAAATATCTCCCAATAAGCGTTTAATTTTAGTGTGAGTTTTGGTAGATGCAGTGAAAGCGTAACACCTCTACACTAGATATTAAATATATGCTGTGATCAACTCTCCAAACTGTAAGCTTCTTGTAGGCAAGTGAAATGACTTTGTTACCTCTGTATTCCTGGTGCTTAGAAGGCAGTGCATGTTTGTCACTTAGTAGATGAATAGATGAAGGGTTTTCATCATTGATAGTGTATAACAGTGTTCTAGATATCTAAAATGAAATAGGCTCTCAACAGCGATTGTCAAGCATTTGTAACATTAATACTAGAAATTCAGAGGTGGGGGATGGCATCGTCACTTAGCTGTCTTAGGTGCTTTTCTTGCTACTTTGATAAAATACCTGAAAAAATCAAGGAAGTAGGTTTATTTGTGTTCNTAGTTTACAGTTCACCATGGTGGAGAGGCCATGGCATCAGGAGATTAAAGTATTGCACACTGCACCTATCATTAAAAAGCAGTGGAGAAGAATGCCAGGGCTCAACTCACTNTCTCATTTTTTTCTTCAGTCAGACCCCAGCTGGAGGGGAGGGGATACTTCCCACAGTTAATATGGGTTTCTGCCTCAATTAGCGTAGTCTAGATAACTTCTCACAAGCATTCCTTGAGGCTAATCTAGCTTAGATAATCCCTCCCATGTGTGTCCACAGGCTTGTCTCCTAAATAATCCCAGATCCNATGAAGTTTCCATCAGAATCAATTATCACACTAGCTAATGAGTAAGGACAAGTTTGGTGTCTGCACTGGGTAACGAGGCCAGTGGCAGTAGAAGAGGAAGTCACACATCATCTCAATTTAGTCATGGTACAGTAGTTAGATTCAGTATCAGCTTCCTTTTTTATGGAAGTATTTCATGTATNATAAATATTAAAATACAGTCAAATGACTATATGTTTGAAAATATGATATACTGGATATATTGGGGCAAAACAAACAATTGGATAACAGTGAGTGGATAAATAAAGGGGCGTGTGGGAGACAGACATCAGATCCACACAAGAATGGGAAAGTTATAAATGGCAAATGCTTTTTTGTATGTCCTTCCTACTCATTTACTTAAAAAGGATACCAAAAGGACTCATTCTGAGAGAATGCAAATATTATTGAAATGTAATGCTTTTTGGACATTACTGTGCATTTTATATTCTNGCAACCCAAACCTAGATAAGGGTATTCAAATTTCAGGATGTAATCTTAAAAAGCACATTCTCTGCTACATCTGAGGCAGCACATTTTCTTTTGAGATCCCCAAAGAATTAATTAACTGCTTTTCTACTTTGTAATTATAAGGCAACCAATGAAGGTTTCTGAATATTTTCAAGATATGGCATTTTGTGCTTGTTATTTTCCCTTTATAATTTTCTAATGTCTTTTAATGGAACNGTTCTCTGTCTATGAGAAACAAGAAGAAATAAACTGTCCCAAAATTAAACAAAAAAAGAGAGAAAGACATTTAATGAAATTGTTCCCTTGAACTGTACTTTGAATGATGATTTGAGATTTTTTTCTTTTTCCTTAAGACAAATTTGATACAGAAAAAGTGAACCCCAGGAGAGTGCTCTGAGCTTCAGCTTGTCTGAGGTGAGTAGTGTTTCATTAATTTTCTATGAAATCTCCTTAGGTGACAGTATAATTATAATATTATNCAGCTTAGCTAGATGGCTTCAAACGATCTGCCAGTGCAACCCCAGAAAGGAAGGGTCATGCAGGGTACAAGAAGGCTTCAAGATTCCATTTTAAAAACTAAGTGCTCTTGGCAAGGGACAAAACTGCTAATGGGTTTCTATATTTGATGTAACTCCTGTTGCTCACGAAGTACCTTATAGCTCAGTGTGATGACTCAGATTCTTCAAGATGCCAATCACGTCCCTTTACACTTCTNCTTGCCTTGGGTGAGAGCATATGAAACTGCAATGATTGAGANGAGTCTCAGGAAGGGAAGACGAACTACTTCATGCTTGGGTATGAAGTTGGAGGAAGGTGGTGTTGGGTGTTAGAAATGTACTCAAAATAACTTGGGAGCCTCTTGGTAGGGTGGAGCAAATGGGTAAAACATTTTACTGTTGAAAAGCAGCTTTTTTTCTTTAGTGTATTCTCTGAGAACATTAACATTCATAACTTTTCATGAGGCTTTCATTGGCTATCTCAGTATTATGTTTTTGAATTTATCACTCTCCGTTGATATCCTAGCAGAGTGGATTGCTTGTTGCTTTTAATGGAGGCTATAGTTATAAAGAATCATAGCATCAGATCTTATATCAGCACAGTGAGAAATCATATTTCTTATTCTATGGTATCTGTAGACCTNGGCTCTGTAACAGAGTTCAATTTTCACCCACCTTGGTATGGTACAGAGAAAAGGAGAAGTCAATTAGCGTCCAGGATTGGCACACCAGAATTTGGACCTTGTTATTTCTAGCTTAGTACTTCGTTTTTTAACTCTCAAAGTGCTAAGACAACACAAGTAAATTGAATGGAGGGGGGTGGAGGCAGAGGGAGGTTGGAGGGGGAGGGGCTGGGAGGAGAGGAGGGAGGGGAAACTGTGGTGGGGTTGTAAAGTTAATAAACAAATTTTAAAAAGGAGAAAAACAATTCAAATGATTTGTATAGCATTAGGGTTCAGAGTATACAAAATGCTTTGTTGCTTGCTTGCTTGCTTGATTGATTGGTGACATTAGAGAAATTATCAGAGGATCTTCTTGATAGAATATTGGACTGAAAATAAATTAATGGGAGTTCACATGCTGTATAACTTTGAATATGGAGTCTATGCACAATAATTTTCTCACAGATTAAGATCTGTGGTCATACCAGTTAACTCTTGAGTTCTGAAATATATTGATCCTGAAGTTATGTATATTCTGTCTGGTACTTGGTATGATATGCTGCCCAACTAGCATGTAATGCCAGAGATAAGAAATGGGTGAATACTTTTCTTCTTGGTAGGATTATAGAATTTCTTTTTTATTTATTGTTATTATTTTGCAGAACTAGGGATTGAGCCCAGGGCCTTGCACATGCTGCCCAAGCACTCTACCACTGAACTATCTCCCGAAGCCTAGATTCTCCTGTAAAGATGATAAGAAGCTTGGATAATGCACATAATTTTTGAGTTTTCAAATTGCTCACCTCTTAGTCTTTGTGTTAACATACTNAAAATTGATGAAGGATTTAACTATCCCATGCTACTTTGGATGGAGGATCTTTGATAGAAAAATATACTCCTATATAGTTTTTAATTCTGAGGACTTAAATGTTAACAAAATGCCATTTAAAGGGTTTTTTTAGGCATTGAACAACAATCAAGCCCATTCTGATATTTCTGGAAGATTATCAATCTCAAAATATGAAATTCTTTCTGAAACAGAATTCTCCTTGATTCTTGTTGATTGGCATGAGGCGAATTTGGGCACAGTGACAGCATTAATACCTTCAAAAGTCAATATATTTAGTTTTTCANAACATGAAAGTATGACAACCATAAAAATAGCCAATAAAACATGAATTTTATATTCTTTCTTGAATTTTTGGGGAAAAGTAGTATACCTTTTTTTCCTTGCATTTATTCACGGCCAAGCAAAAATGGAGTTTAAAGAACTTCTAGGTAATTTTGGGAAGAGTGACCTCCAAATATATGCATCTAGATTTTAAAGTAGACATTAGATTAAAAAATGTAGGTACCTTATGTTATATTTATCCATTCCATTCTAAATATTTGCTGAAGAAATGAATTTGATAACTAACCAAACAACAGGAAGACCAACATGCAGGCAAGGAGGGTGGTCCACGATGCATGCATTGTCTTCCTTTCTTCTCATTTGTTACAAAGAACATGATGACTTTTCTATTCAGTCATAAAAGAAAATGATCAATATGTATGTTTGCAACAAAACTGTTAGTGTTTGAGACAAAAACAATATTCAATTTTAAGACTAATGTAAAGAAACTGAAAATATGGTGGATGTATTTGAAAAATAATTTAACTACTAAGATTATTACTGTACATATAAGACTATACTTATCCCCACAATTTGTGTATGATGGGCATAAATTCTGACTGACCAGTGACCTATTCTAATTTATGTGGCTGCTCAATAGTTTGAATATTGTGTATAAGACATAGAATATGAAAAACATACTTTGGACATAAGGTTATCTGAACTTATTTTAATACNAAATATGACAGAAGATTGATTACTTAATTGTAAAAATGTCATGATTTCACAATAGGATACTTAAAAAATAGAATAAAATCTACTGGCATTATCAAGTCCAGTGCTGATCAATGAATAAAAAATAGGTTATTTTCATTCATATGTACTTTCAGTTATTGACTTTTTAAATTAAAATCTTAAGTTAGCACACTTTTATTGTGGCATCTTCCTCCACAATTTGTTCTCATTCTTTTCTCTTCCATTTCCCAGTGTCTCCTCTTCCTCATCTCCCCTCCAGCTGGTTTTCTGCTTTTTATTTACATGTAGTTTGTTACTCTATTTCCCCTCCCTTAATGTCTCTCTCTTTATCTCTCATACTCTTACGATCTCTCTTCCAGTTTTGTCACACACACACACACACACACACACACACACACACTCACACACACACACAGACCACTTACATCTCTATTGCACACGTGCCTTCATTTATTGATACACATCTAGGGTGATTCTATTTCCTGGCCTTTGTGAATAGTGCAGAAGGAGTGTGGATATACTAGTATGTTTGTGGTATGTTGGTTTATAGCTTGGGTATTCAAAGAGAAGCATACTTGAATCATATAGTTGCTCCTTATTTTTCTTTATTGAAAATCCTCCACCTGGATTTCCACATTGGCTGCACCAGTTTGCACTCCAACCAATCAATAAATAAAACCTCTCCTTTCTCCACATCCTTGCCAGCATTTGTTGTCATTTGTTTAACTTGATAATAGCCACTCTGATTGGGGAGACAGACTCTAAAATTAGTTTTAATTTATATCTTTCTTATGGCTAGGAATATTGAACATTTTAAAAGATACCACTTGCATTTATTCTTTTGAGAACTGTAAGTTTGGTTCATTAGCCTATATATTGAAAGACAGTTTTTTGTTGCTTCTCAATTTGACTGTTTTTTAAAAATAT
>LZPO01035377.1:47372-59034 GCA_001675575.1 Neotoma lepida | reverse complement strand
TTCTTAATAAAAAAATTAAAAATAATTATGAATCAAAAAGACCAGTCAAGAATTGGGCATGGTGGAGCCCGCCGATCATCTCAGCACTTATGAGATTAAGGCAGGAGAATNAAGAATCTGAAGGGAGCAGGGGCTGTGTAGGGAGACACTGTCTCAAACAATAACAACAAAACAGGGCCATCACTGAGAACTTTGTTTCTTATGAACCAGAAGATCTGGGTGGCTGGGTATTGACCCAGGCCCCCTCCAAGCTATCTTGTGTCTCTGTCTTTCTTATTGTCTCTTTTTATCTTTCTATCATTTCCTCATTCCTCTCTCCTCCACCTGAGAANCCTTTGACAGGTCGGAGCAGGTCGGAGCTGGACTCTGACAGACTCCCACAATGCCTACATATGTTTTTGTTAAAGGTTGACTTTTAAAAATGTCCGTAATTTTATTTTTAAAACTTTGCCTGCAATCATCCTAAATCAGGTTCGGCAAATGNTTCCTGCATAGGGCCAGACAGGAAGTATTTCAGCATTCATAGGACAGCTGAGGTTTCTTCTGCATATTCATCTTCATTTGTTATTAATAACTCTTTAGAAGTCTACAAACCTTTCTTATCTCTGCAGTTGCGCAAAAACAGCACCTGAATGCTTGGCCTACAGACTGCAGTTTGCCAGTGCCTAGTTTTAGATAAATGGATGTATCAACCAGATGTTAATAGTAGTGATCTGTCAGTGAGTATCACTATTTTCTCTATATTTCCTCATTTTACAGTAAAGCATATATCATTTACACTCAAAACTAAATGTCCAAAGTTATTTAAGAATCATATGTAGGGATGGGAAGATGGCTCAGGGTGTAAATGCTTGCCATGAGTAGAAGTACCTGAGCTCAGAGTCCCAGAGCCTGGGTGCATAGTTTGCACCTACAGCAGGTCTGCAGGAGAGGGCAGAGCTGTAACTCCAGCCCTCCTCTAGCAAGAGGCATAGACAGCAGAATCTCTGCAAGCTCAAAGGACAGCTAGCCTGGCCTACAAGGCTGGCCTGGGCTACAAGACTGGGGCATGAACTACAGACTCTGCTTCCACCAAACATGCAAGGTGGAGGGTGAGGACCAATGTCCAAATGTGTCTTCCGACCTCTATCAGTGTGCCATAACATGCATGTGCTTGTGCACACAAAGATAAAAATAATTAAAATCCTATACAGCGCTGGTGATGTAGTTCTGTGGTAGAGCAGCTGCCTAGCATGTGGAAAAGTCTAGATCTAACTCCATCCCTACAAAGTGAACAAATGAAGGGATAAATAAATAAATACTGTACAAAATTTAAGCCACATGCTCTCCAGTTGCTGTGTGCACACAAATGTGCCTACACACGGGTATGCATGTGTGAAGGAGTGCTTGTGTGGGGCCACTTACCTCTTCACTGGATACACCTGCTTCAGCCACAGTTGTCTTGTGAGATAGAAAAGTTTTATAGNTGTATACTATAGCCATGCATTTATTAATTTGAGTCACACTTCTCTCTCTTCTACACTTTTCTCTCTCTCCCTTCTTTCTTTAACAGTTTTACTAAGTCACAATTTTCATACTATGAAATTTACCCATTCTAAGTTTACATTCAACAATTCCTGCTCCATTTAAAGAATTTCTTAAACCTGATTCAGTCCCCCTGCCCCCACCTAAATCTAGTGTTATTCATTGGTAGCAAACTAATGAATGAATGAGAGAATGAGTTAGTTATATATATTGAGGTATCTTGTTAGAGTCCTTACCACAGGTNATTCACTAGATCTATTGTTCAAAAGCTAAACCCACAGGATATGAAACTGAAGGGTGGAAGCTACTGCTGTCCTTACAGGTAGAATCTAGACACTGAGGTGTTGTGGAAATTACTTTAACTATGTAAAGAAGTGTTACATTTGTTTATACTGCAGAATATTACTTTAACTGTGTAAAGGTGTGTTATATTTTTTTATGCTGCATTTGTTTAACAATGTAAGGATGTGTGTTTAATTATGTAAAGATGTGTTGCATTTGTTTCACCTTGCCTGCCTAAGGCACCTGATTGGTCTAATAAAAAACTGAATGGCCTATAGCTAGGCACGAGAGGGATAGGAGGGACTGGCAGGCACAGAGAATAAATAGGAAGAGAGAACACAGAGAAAGAGAGGGATATTCCCAGGGCCAGAAGCCAGGCAGCCACCAGCCAGACATGAGAAGGAGGGAAAGTAAGNTATACAGAAGGAAAGGAAGGTAAAAAGGCCCGAGGCAAAACATAGATAAAGAGTAACAGATTAAGATGTTAGAGCTAGCGAGAAATGAGCGGAAGATAAGGCTGAGCATTCATAACTAATATTAAGTCTCTGTGTCATGATTTGGGAGCCGGTTGGTGGCCCAGAAGAAAGCCTGGTACACTGAGGAGATAGCTGGAAAGTGGGCAAATGACACTTCAGAATGCTTTAAAGGTTGAACTCAGAGAAATGGATTTCTATTTTCCAATAATTCTTAATATCTGGAACAAGAGCTAAACTTGTTTAGTAAGCAGTTTGTTCTTGTAGCAATGTGTATGCATCTGGCCCCTGTTTAAATAATGCAAGTTAGAGTCCTCTGTGACTTCCAGAGAAGTCCACGACAGAGAGACTGAGCACTGGTTCATACTCACTCATTTTTCCTGGGCTGATAGCTCAGTCAGTCACATGATCTCTCTTTGGCACCAATATCGGGAGACAATGTCTGAATGCCATTTGCTGGATAAGAATATGATGACTCACTGAAAACTTCTTTTAAAGATGTGAATTTTTAAGTTTTCTCTTAAACAGCACTGATACCAAAGGTCGTCAGTACGTGTTACTTTTATTCGACCTTTTATGTTCATTGCCAAGTTTTTATAGGCCATCAGAAGTTCAATAGAAAAAAATCAAAGAATTGAATAAAACAATAACTTCACAATCTTTAAGTACTATTTCACATCTGTTCTGATGAGATATACGTAAAGATATGTCACTTTTCTATGTGGCTACGAATTTTATTATGCTCTGAGTTCAACATAAACTTTCTTGTGAAGGAATATAATAAGCTACTGTTTGTGTTGCTGAGAACCTAGCTAATATTATTTCAATAGCCTAAGAATGAGATTAGTAAGTTTATATAACATCTGACCATATACCCCCTACCACCACTACCAACACCCTGCACAAGGGTTTAAGTCTGTCCAGTAAACCCTCATTGGTTTTAAGACTTAGATTTCAATACTATAAATATCCAAGACAGTCAGCTTGCAAAGAGAAAAGATTTCCCTGGGCTCACAGCTTCAGAAGCTGTGTCAACCNCAGCATTGGACCTGCAGCAACATGTGATGGTAGGAGCAGTGTCTGTGCAAAGTCATTCACCTCATGGCTGCAAAGTGAAGAACAAGAGGAAAGAATCAAGCTCCCATGGTCCTCAGTGTGAGTATATGCACAATGACCTAACTTCCTCTTACCAGGCCACTGTCCAAATAATTATACAACCTCCCAAAACATGCCACAAGTTGGCAATCGAGGCTTAGCCCAGGGACTTTTGGGGAACACTTACCCAACCATATCATTGGTCTCAGTCTAAGGTCCTTTGATGTCTGTGAGGGGCCAGCTCCCACCTTTTGAAGGGTTCTTAGGTGGAGGAGAGCGAGATAAGAAAATATTAGATAGAAAGAGAGACCTAGTCGATGAGAAGAAAAACAGAAACAAGATAGACTCAAGAGGGCCTGGATCACTACCCAAAAGCCTTTTCTGTTTATTCAAAAGGACTTTTTATAACAATGCCAAGGGGCGGGGCAAAAGACTTCCCCTTGCTAGATCAAAGCACACCACACAGCCAAGTGTAGACCCTTCCAAACACCTGATAAACATGCCTGTGATCAAATCATCCTCTTATGCAGCCCTGCTGGGTAAAGCAGGCTCAAATTCTTGGACCCTGAGTAAGTTCTCACTGGGAAACCTCTGTGGAGATGTGGAGCCCGATCTGTGGCTACCAGACTAATGTTTCTGTCCTAGCATTTGCAAATAATTCATAGAATCCAAGAAAAATCCTGTCAGTCTTTTCCTGTGCACACTTGCCATCATTACATCTTTCCCCACATGCTCCACCAAGACCTGGTTGTCTGGAAAATTCCCATTTACCCATCAAAATTCTGCTCTGATACCTTGGGAACCTTCCCTGTTTAGTGTGCAAATAGATCCAGCATGCTGCTTTTTGTTATTGTTTTGAGGGATTTGGGGTACTATTTCTGAACCAAACACAGAGTTCTATTATCTAAACTTTCCCTCTATGTGGTAATTATTTATTTACATGTCTGTCTCCCCTCTGAAACTCGAGCTCCTTGGATGGCAAGCTCCACNGTTACTAACCTCTGCCCACCCTCTGCCAGGGCTAAACATGCTGCCTTCTCAGAATGTGTAAACTTCTCCATTGGGCACTTTTACAGAGCATTTATATTTGTTTATATCACCACCAAAACAAAAGAAAAAAAAGCAGAAAACTTGGGCCACCCGATCACCCACAGTGGCCACAGCTTCATCTCATGGTTACATCTGACTGGCAATGGTTGGGCGTATGATAAGGACCAGGGAAATGTGGGCCATGGAATATTCTGAAAAATATAACCATTAGGGACATGAAAGATACTCCATATATCTCTTGGGAGTTAAAGTGGGGAGAGAAAGAGTCGGCCTTTTTGTCGGCCTTGGTACCCTGAGTGTTTCTGGAATTGACTGAATAAGAAGATCCATGTAGTAGACTGTTCTTCCAAGACATCTTTGCAAAGTGAACAGTTATCTGTGATAATGTTTGTTGTTGGGCCAAGTGAGGGTTTTTACCCATTTTTAATTACTCACAGTTGATTACATGATTACAAATTTCAAAAGTATAGACTTCTATTTTCACATTGGTAATTGAATTGAGGTTAATATCATGTTCAAGTTTGGAAGCAAGGCACTGCATGGTAGTTCACACAGGCTGAGTCTCGGGAGGCTAACCGGTTTCCTCTAGTCTCCAGAGTATAACTATTTTCTAAAGATATTCCCTGTTTCACCAATAAGAATAATCACTGAGGACTCTCCCCCCTAAGGTGTTATTTTGATCTTGGGAATTAAGCTGTAATTGAGCAGCTGAGAAAGATTCTGCTATAAATGTTAATGATGAAGCCAGCTTTTCTAATGAACTGTGGAGCTGGTGAGGGGGCAGGCGTCAAGAAAGCGGTGGCGTAGGATGGTTGTACAGTGAGGAAGGTAATGTCCTCCCCCCATTCGTGTCTACATAAAACTTTAGAATGCAGTTTTTTAAAAAACCAAATATTTGCACATGGAATTCATTAAAGATTTCCAAATGAAATCATTCTTGATTTGGCAGGTGCTACAAATGCGATCACGGCTGTTTAAAGGGGAGAACACAGCAGGCGGGCATGTAAAGAAAGCTGAGTTTGNAATTGTGTCTCTCAAGCCAAGGGGTGCACAGGGCCAGAAGCCAGAAGAGGTGAGGAGATCTCTCTCCAGAGCCTGCACAGGAAGGGAGGTCTTGCTAACAACTCCTTGATTTTGACCTCCAAGTCTCCAAAATGTGACAGAACCCATTTATATTGCGTTAAGCAACCAAGTGTGAAGCAGTCTGTTANAGTGGCTACAGGAGGCTCATCCTGGCTATGTTTTTCATGCAGTAACCACTTACTATCTCCCGATGTCTGTCAGACTCTGACTGGGTCTGTAGTAATGACTAAGACAGACATGGAACAAATGCACTATTCATGCCATGGTGAAAGGGTACATAGGTGGGTGGAATTTAAGGATTTGAGAGCTTGTTCCCCAAAGGGCAGACTGTGAGTAAAACTGTCTGAATGTGTAGGACTGTGGATGCTGTAAAGGATGCCAGGAAAGGGAAGCTGAAACTCTGAGGGAAGTCTCCAAGCTCTGAGCTATGAGGGGACTTAGATGGACAATGATAGAAGATCAGTGGCACAAAGTGACACCAGCCCTGAAACCATGGATGATATCTAATAAGATATATTTTAAAAGTCAGAATTTTTAGTCTTACTATATAGCCCGACTAGCCTAAACTCATTATATAGACCAAGCTGTCCTCAAACTCACATCTACCTGCCTCTACCTCCCAAGTGCTAGGATTAAAGGCGTGCTGGTGCATGCTTGGCTCAGATATATTTTTACCCCAGAAAAATGTATATATTTTGCTCGTTTTTATATTTTGATAACATATATTTTGACAACTTGGTGAAAAGCTAATCAAATGTTAGTGCTTCATGAACTAAAAAAGATANGGGCATATTAAGCATGTTGATCAAGTGCAGGCACAACATAAGATGTTCAAGATGATTTCATTTATGCCATGAAACCAGTGTTTTCTTTCACATCCGACAATTGAACTATGAAAGAAACCCTGTATTAGTAATTACATCATATCATTCTCGTAAAATGTTTTGTATATTGCAAAGCACTGTGTACATGTAAACTGTAAGCTCTTGTTTTGATTACAGTTACTCCAAATGAATCATCCTTCCACTATCTCTACCTGAGCTAACATCTGGAGGTTACAGAGAATATCAAGGAAATTTCATCAAGTAGACATTAGAGTATTATCCTTGTCTCCCAACTAGTAGCCCTGGAGAGGTGGGAAATCAATGCCNTTTTCCCAACTGCAAATTATACCCCACCCCTGTACCTCACAACACTTTTCCTGGAGTTGATAAATAAGGAGAAGGTCCTAATGGTCATTTAACTTAGTAGGATTTACTTAAATGAGCTGAGAGAAAGAACTTAACTCTTGAAATAATTGATTTTTCCCTATAACAGATGAAAATGTACAATGGAGTAAATGAAAGTCTTTGAAACAAAAGTAATCTTCTGTTCATTAAAGGAAACATAAAATACACTATAAGATTGAATTATCTGAGTCTTCAGGGAAAATGACAAATTATTGACCTTTTGTTTTAAAGAAAACACCTTTTGACTCTGTGTGTGTGTGTGTGTGTGTGTGTGTGTTTTCATTCCAAGCATTTGCTCAACACTAAAATGAATTTTTGAAGCAAATCATTATTACTCCTGCAATAATTTTCTGCACACTAGTGCAGTAAAATAATTTCATGTGTGTAAGTGATTTGAACAATAACTCATAATGGTCCATAGAAGCAGGAAGAATAAAACCAGAGCCACATTGACCTGGCCATTAGTAACTACTATTAGCAATTGTCACTCAAGAGGTGACAGCCACAAAAGCCTTCCATTCTGCAGCTTCAGTTTCCACAGAAAGGGAAAATCTGTTTACCTCCTGTGGTGGTTAGAATAGGAATGGCTCCCATAGGCTCATAGATTTGAATGCTTGGACTTTAGGGAGTGACCCTACTTGAGAAGGATTAAGAGGTATGGCGTTGTTGGAGTAGGTGTTGGCTTGTTGGGAGAAGTGTGTCACTAGGGTGGGCTTTGGGGTCTCAAAAGCTCAAGCCAGGCCCAGTGGCTCTCTCTTCCTGTTGCCAGAGGATCTGGATGTAGAACTCTCAGCTAGCATGTCTGCCTGTGTGCCACCATGCTTCCCACCATGCTGACAATGGACTAAACCTATGAAACTGTAAGCAAGGCCCAGTTAAATGCTTTCTTTTATAAGAGTTGCTGTGGTCATGGTGTCTCTTCAAGCAGTAGAACAGTGACCAAGACACCTCCTCACATACTTCTCAGACATCTGTTCTCTTCTTCCTCCTTTACAAACCAAGTATCTTGGTAGTATCTCCAAGGAAAATGGCTTCTGATTCAGGCTGCTACTTATGACCACCTTTTTTCCAAATCTTCATATTAAACTGAAGTAGTTGCAACAAAGGAAAAAGTATTTGCAGATTTATGATGTTTCTCTTAAAGGTCAATTTTGTAGTTCTCAAGTTCATTAAATTACTGTGGATGGGGACTTGAGAGTTAAGATTGCTTACTGCCCTTGAAGAGAATAGGGGTCCAATTCCCAGCATCCATTTGGTAGTTCACAAGGGTCTGTAATTCTAGTTCCAGTGGATTCTGCGCCCTCTTCTGGCCTCCACAGATACTACATGCATGTGGTGCATATACAAACACAAAGCAAACATTTATATACATAAAATAAAAACAAACAAATCCTTTGTTTAAACTGCCTTCACTGGTTTAACTAAATATTTCCACAACTGAACCTTACTGAGATTCATTATGTCTTCCTTCTTCCTTTTTTCCTTCCTCCCTTTCTTTCTTCCTTCCTCCCTCCCTCCATCCCTTCATCCATCCCTCCCTTCTCTCTCTCTCTCTGTCTCTCTCTCTCTCTTTCACTCACTCACTCACTCTTTCACTCTTTCTCTCTGTGTATGTGTGTGTGCTTGTACACTCATACCCACTCTGGATCCAACTCAGGATTTTGTGTATATGAAGCAAGTACTCTCCCACTGAAGGACAGCACAGCCTCCAAATGCATTTCTTAATTTTTTATTTTAATATATTTTTAGCTTTTTATTAATTAAATTTATTTATTTTACATCCCAACTGCAGTTTCCCCTCCTTCCTGTCCTCCCATTCCTTCTGCCCACCTCCCCTCTGCCCCCCCCAAACTACTCCTCCTCTATTTCTGTTCAGAAAGGGACAGGCCTCCCATGAATATCAACAAAACATAGCATATCAAGTTGCTGTAGGACTAAGCATTTCCCCTTGTATTAAGGCTAGTCAAGGCAACCCAATATGAGGAATAGATTACCAGAAGCCAGCAAAAGCATTAGGTACAGGTCCTGCTCCCACTGTGTGGAGTCTCACAAGTAGACCAAGCTACACAACTGTCACATATATGTAGAGGGCCTAGGTCAGTTNCATGTAGGCTCCCTGGTTGTCAGTTCAGTCTCTATGAGCCCTTATGATCCCAGGTGAGTTGATTCTGTGGGTTTTCTTGTGATGTCCTTTACCCCTCTGGCTAGTACAATCCTTCCTCCCTCTCTTCAGTAGGATTCTCCAAGCTCAGCCTACTGTTTGACTGTGGGTCTCTGCATCTGTTTCTATCATTTACTGGATGAAGCCTCTCAGATGACAACTGGGGTCGTCACTAATCTATGAGTATAGCAGAATATTGTTAGGCATCATTACATTGACTTTTTTTTCCAATCATGTTTAGTTTTATCCTAGGTCTCTGGGCCATAAAGCCTCAGTGTCCAGACACTCCAGGCAGTGTCAGGAGTGGGCTCACTCTCATGGTATGGGTCTCAAGCTGGACAAGTCATTGGTTGGCTACTTCCACAATCTCTGTGTCACCCTTACCCCAGCACATCCTATAGGCAAGACAGACTATAGGTCGAAGTTTATGTGGCTGGGTTGGTGTACCAATCCCTCCACTGGAAGTCTTGCCTGGTCACAGGAGATGGCCAGTTTAGACTATGCGTCTGCTGTTGCTCAGAGTCTTATCTGGGATCATCCTTGTATATTCCTGGGAGTTTCCCTTGCACCAGGTTTCTACCTGACCCAGAAATGATCCCCCTTTCCAGTCATCCCTTTCAATACTCTCCCTCTCCATGTACCCCCCAACCTGGTCCCTCATGTTCCCACCCCCACCTACTTACTCCCAGTCCACCTACAAGATCACTTCTATTTTTCCTTCCCAGGGAGATTCAAGCAGCACCCCCCACACTCACATCTTGAGCCCTCTTTGTTACATAGCCTCTCTGGGTCTGTGGATTATAGCATGGATATTAACTTTACAGCTAATATCCACTTATGAGTGAGTACATACCATGTTTGTCTTCCTGAGTCTGGGTTACCTCACTCAGGATGATCTTTTCTAGCTCCATCCATTTGCCAGCAAAAGTCTGGTAGAATTATGCACTAAAACCATCTGACCCTGGGCTTTTTNTTGTTGTTGTTGGGAGACTTTTAATGATGCTTGTATTTCCTTAGGGGTTATGGGTCTATTCAAATTGTTTATCTGGTCTTAATTTAATTTTGGTATGTGGTACCTATCAAGAAATTTGTCCATTTCTTTAAAATTTTCCAACTTTGTGGAGTACAGGCTTTTGAAGTATGACCTAATAATTCTCTGGATTTCCTCAGTGTCTGTTGTTATGCCTTCCTTTTCATTTCTGATTTTATTAATATGGATATTCTCTCTCTACCTTTTAGTTAGTTTGGATAAGGGTTTGTCTATCTTGATGATTTTCTCAAAGAATCAACTCTTGTTTCATTGATTTTTTGTATTGTTCTCTTCGTTTCTATTTTGTTGATTTCAGCCCTCTGTTTGATTATCTCCTGCCTTCTACTTCTCTTGGATGTGTTTGCTTCTTTTTGTTCTAGAGCTTTCAGGTGTGCTCTTAAGTCACTAGTATGAGATTTCTTCAATTTTTTTATTCAGGCACTTAGTGCTATGAATTTTGCTCTCAGCACTGCTTTCATTGTGTTCCATGAGTTTGGATATGTTGTGTATTCATTTTCATTGAATTCTAGGAAGTCTTTAATTTCTTTATTTCTTCCTTGACCCAATAGTAATTCAGTTTGCATGAGTTTGTAGGCTGTAGCTGGAACTTTCTCCAGTCCCACCCNGCCCCACAGTCCCACAGCTGTTTATAAAATAATCACTCAGAGGCTTAATGTTAGTTACAAACTGTATGGCCTATGGCTCTGGCACATTATTAACTAGCTCTTATAACTTAATTCAACCCATTCCTATTATTCTATGTCTTGCCATGTGGCTTCGTGGCTTACTGGTACTATTACATCTTGTGTCTCCTGGTGGCAGCTTGCAGCTACTCCCCTGATCTTTTTCTTATTTTCCCTTCTGTTTGAATATACCACCTACCCTTATTTTGCCTCACCATTGGCCAAACATCTTTATTTATCAACCAATCAGAGCAACACATATTCACAGCATACAGAAAGACATCCCACAGCAGTAGGGTTTCTGTAGCTTCTGCTGTTGTTGAACTCCAGTTTAATCCATGGTGATCTGATAGGATATATGGGAGGTTATTTCAATTTTCTTGTATCTGTTGAGACTTGCTTTGTGACCGAATATGTGGTTAATTTTGAAGACGGTTCTGTGAGGCACTGAGAATAATATATATTCTTTTGTGTTTAGGTGGAATGTTTTGTAGATATGTTAGGTCCATTTGAATCCTAACATCTATTAGTTTGTTATTTCTCTGTTTAGTTTCTGTCTGGATGGCCTGTCTATTGGTGGGAGTGGGGTGCTGAAGTCTCACACAATTAATGTGTGGGGTTTGATGTGTGATTTAAGCTTAAATGTTTCTTTTATAATGTGGGTGCCATTGCATTTGGGGCATAGATGTTCAGAATTGAGACATCATCTTGGTGGATTTTTCTTTTGATTAGTATGAAATGTCCTTCTCCATCTCTTTTGATTAATTTTGGTTTGAATTCTATTTTGTTAGATATTAGGATAGCTATACCAGCTTGCTTCTTAGGTCCATTTGATTGGAAAATCTTTTTCTAAACCTTTACTCTGAAGGAATGTCTATCTTTGATGTTGAGGTATGTTTCTTTTATGAAGCAAAAGAATGGATCCTGTTCTCATATCCATTCTGTTAGCCTATGTCTTTTTATTGGTGAATTGAGTCCATTGATATTGAGAGATATTGATGACCAGTGATGGTTAATTCTTGTTATTTTTGTTGTTATTGGTGGTGGTGGTG
>LZPO01035377.1:37160-47257 GCA_001675575.1 Neotoma lepida | reverse complement strand
CCTGTGTTTTTGTGGGTGTAGCTAACTTCCTTGGGTTGGAGTTTTTCTTCTAGTGCCTTCTGTAGGGCTGGATTTATGGATAAAATACTATATGAATTTGACTTTGTCATGAAATATCTTGTTTTCTCCATCTATGTTGATTGAAAGTTTTGTTGGATATAGTAGTCTGGGCAGGCATCTATAGTATNTTTGAGTCTGTAGGATGTCTGTCCAGGCCTTTCTGGNTTTTAAAGTCTCCATTGAAAAGTCTGGTATAATTCTGATAGGTCTGCCTGTATATGTTTCTTGACCTTTTTCCTTTGCAGCTTTAAAAATACTTTCTTTATTCTGTATGTTTAGTGTTTTGATTATTATGTGGCAAGGTGACTTTTTTCTGGTCCAGTCTATTTGGTGTTCAGTAAGCTTCTTGAACCTTTATAGGCATGTTCTTCTTTAAGTTGGGAAAGTTTTCTTTTATGATTTTGTCNAATCAAAATCCTGTGAGCTGGGATTCTTCTTCTTTTATTCCTACTATTCTTAGGTTTGGTCTTTTCATAGTGTCCCAGATTTCCTGGGTGTTTTGTGTTAAGAATTTTTTAGACTTAATATTTTCATTGTCCAACAAATCCATTTCCTCTATCATGTCTTCAAAGCCTGAGATTCTCTCTTCCATCTCTTGTTTTCTGTTAGTGATGCTTGAAAATGTAGTTCCTGGTCACTTAGCCAGATTTTCCATTTCCAGAATTCCCTCAGTGTATGCTTTCTTTATTGCTNCTATTTTGATTTTCAGGTCTTGAACCATTTCTTTCACCTGTTTGTTTTTTCTTGGCTTCCTTAGCATTCTTTAAGGGACTTATTGATCTCCTCCAATTTTTTTGTTTGTCTTTTCCTCAATTTCTTTAAGGGATTTTTTTCACTTCCTCTTTAAGATTTCTATCATCTTCAAAAGTTATTTTTAAGGTTGTCTTCTTATGCTTCAGCTGTGTTGGAATGTTCAGGTCTTGCTATCATAGGATAGCTTGGTTCTGGTGGTGCCATATTGTCCTTTCTGTAATTGATTGTGTTCTTACACTGACATTTAGGCATCTGGATTTAGGATGATTATAGCTCTAGGTGTTGATTCCTGCATTTGTCTTTGTTGAGTGGGTGTTTTGTTCCTCAGTTTCTGTTTCTTTTGGCCTAAGTGACCAAGGATTCTGGTAACTAGCTAGTCTTCAGGTCCAGTAGGGTGTCTCTGCTGGGGTTTTTTCGGCCTTGGGTCCCTAGATCTGGCCTGGCCTCTGGTAAAGCCCAAGTCTTCTTCCAAAATTGTAGACCAGAATATAGAGCTTGGGGGATGGGGTGCTGGGGTCTCTAGGACCAGTTTGGTCTNCAGTAAATCTGACTGTGCTGTGGGCTGGAGTATGAAGTCCAGGGGAGGGGTGATTAAAATATATGTTTAATATTGAACTTCAAATATATTTTTTTAATTTAGAGATGGGAAAGTGTTGCAGGTTTGAGAAATGTTACTTGTAATTTAGAAAAATGCATTGAAGTTAAATAAAAGAGTGAGAAAAGTAGAAATGAACCTAGTGCTTTATTCCAAAGGGTTTGTTTAAGATGCTTTTTAATTTAAAAAGAAACTGATTCCATGATGATCAATGCTTTTCNTTTGAAGTATCTCCATTTCTGAGTTGATCTGGCCTGTTGGTTAGTCTTCTGGGCTTTGTGCCTATAATATGCAGACACTGTCTGGAATAAAAAAGATATACTCTGAGAACTTATCCAAGATCAATCTGCTCAGAAGGTTTTAGAGAAGNAAGTTCTAGGTGTTTTATAGTAGAGAAAGCCAATAAGCCTATAATGCAGTCATTGAATGANGCCAGTCTTGGTGCTTCTCAAGCCTCTTTGTCTGTGGTGTTTGGGCCCATCCCTAATTATCTTGGCAGTTGGAGAGAGAGAAGGTTTCATGAAACAATCAGATTAAATAATTCTTTAGAAATCATTAATTCATTCAAAAATATTTATTCAATGTATCCTAGGCACTGGCACTCTGCATTCATGGAACTCCTGCCAACCTATTTCAAGACAGGGTCTCTCTGTGTAGCCCAAGATGGACTCAAACTCACAATCCTCCTCCTTTTGCCTCGAGAGTGCTAGGCTTACGGGTATGCACTACAATATTTGGACTGCCATCTTGTTGTAACTGACCTTCCTAGTGAATATAAGCATGGGATTCATACCTTTTGTTAAAAACATCTTTATTGTGATAGCTACAGATTTCACTCTTTTAAAGTGACATATTTAGTGGGTTTTTTAGTATATTAGTAATATGTGTTCTTTGTCTCTTCAAAAAGAAGCCCTACTACACCCCTACCATCACTCCCCTCTCCTTCTTTGCTAGTACTTGGCCACAAATACTTGACTTTCTGTCATATTAATCTACCTACTGTGATCATCTCCAATAATGGAGTCACAATATACATCTTTTTAGTTTTGGTTTCTTTCACTTAACATGTTTGATTGTCTGCATGCTAGATTGTCTCCACTTAGATTTTTGCATTTATTTAGTGTGTGTGTGTGCATACACACACACATGCCAAGACACATGTGTGCAGATCAGAGGACAGGTTTTTAGGAGTTGGTGTTCTTCCACTATGTTGGCTCTAGGAATTGAATTCAGCTCGTAAGCGTTGAGGCAAGNGTCTTCACCTGCTGAGCCATCTCACCAGCCCATTTCATCCCTTTAATGTCAAATACTATTCCACTGTACAAGTATACTGCATTAGGTTTGTCCATCTACCAGTTGATATTTCCTAGAGTTGTTTCCATTTTCTGNTTCTTATGAAGAATCTTCCACGAACCGTCCGTATGTGCACTCTGTATGGGCATATGCTTGCAGTTCTCTTGTGTGTATACTTAGAAGCGGAACTACTGGGCCTTCTGGTGACTCTCTAGCATTTTTAGGAANTGTCAAATTGTCCAAACCACTTTACATACTGTACTAGTTTCAATTCTGTTGCTGTGATAAAAATACCCCAATGAAAAGCAACTTAGGGGAGAAAATGCTTATGTTAGCCCACTATTCTGGTTTATATATAGTCCATTATTTTGGGGAAATCAAGGTGGCAGGACCTTGAGGCAGCTAACTGTACCCCACCCACTGTCAAGAGTAGAGAAAAAGCAAATGCATGCATGATGCTTGCTTATGCTCAGCTCCATTTCTCTAACCATAGAGTTCAAGCCCCTGCCCAGGGAATGGGCTGCCCACAGTGGGCTGGATTTTCACACATCAGTTAGCATAATGAAGACAATGCCCTACAGACAAGTCCACATGAGGCTCTTCCTTAGGTGATTCAAGTTGACAATNAAAGCCAGACATCACATACCACTTTATATCACTACCCATGATTTGTACAGGTTCCAATTTCTCCATATCTTTAGTAATAGGTGTTCACATTTTTAATTATAACCATCCTAGTAAATATGAAGCAGTTTCTTATTGTTTTATTATTCAGACAGGATTTTACTGCGTAGCTGAGGCTAGCCTCAAGCTCTCAGTCTCCCTGCTTCTGCCTCTTCAATACTGAGATTTGAGGCATTCATATCTATTCTTGTCTCTTGTTATGATTTTGATTTGATTTCTCTGACCAATAATTTGCTCAACATACTTATAATAAGCATTTCACATATATTCTGGGAGACTCTTTAATGTGTTTCAGACATTGTTTATCTTATAGTCTACATCTCTCTAAATGTAAGCCAGTACATAGCACATAGTAGGGATGCAATGATATAGAAAGAATGGGTACACATTTGATTTTTAGCAATATTATCCTTTAAGTCCTTTAACAAATGTTCCTAAATAGCTATTGCATATTATAAATATTCTTAAGCAGTCCCAACATATTGATGGATATGTATATATAAATGTAAAAATATGGATTCTTTAAACACGTTTTAACCATTAAAATATCCGTATATTGAAGGATAGCTTATTTACCTTTATTTGTCTCCTCAGAAATCAATTGCAGACAAGTTATGGGAACANAGTTGAACTCACTCTGGTTGGGAGCTGTGCTTCAGTCANGTTGATTATGAGGCCAGACCTCTCAAGCTGGTGTTTGTGGATGGCAGAGGCAGATACTCATCTCACACAGGCGGCTGTTTCCTGGAATTGGAGATCAGTTAGTGATANGGGCTGCTTTTTCAGGATGTTCCTTCCTGGGTGTCAGATGCCATTTATCACACCACAGATTTTGCCGTCTGTCAGGATCTAGGTAAAATGGTTTTTCAGAGCTTAAGGAATTTCTCTCCTTATAAGTATTTCATTCAAAGTAGCTGGCTCAGTTCAGAGAGTTGGAGAAAAGCACAGTCCTGTGTGCTCATGACACCCAGTCCTCTACCCCAGTGACTCCCTGTGTTAATTCCATGATTGTTCCAGCAAAGTCTCAATATTTCCCCATGCTTATGATGTTGACATGACTCACATGAACATAGACAATTCCCACAGGTGGTGAACTGAGAAGCTGGGAGAATGCACTCACAAAAAGTTTCAGGTAAGAGCACTTTTTGACAATGTGCTTCAAATGTCAAAAAAATAGGTGCAGGCACATAGTGATGGAGGCAGTTCATTTGTTATAACTTTAGGAGTTGGTGAAATAATTGTGTACAGACTTACATGTATAAATTTTCATTATAGTATTGTTTATGATAGAAAATCTCATAAGCAACCAAATGGTCCAATAAGGAACGCATTTAACAAATTATGGCTCATACATATATGTATTTACCAGTGATGAAGAGGTAGGCATTAAAGTAATCTTATAAAGCCTACTTACATAATAGAAAAAAATGTCAAGATATATGGATTTTTAAACTATATGAGAAAAACTGGCACANACACACATAGGGGAGAATACTGAATTCTGAATGATGCTATANAAGTTTTAATATGCTTCTTATGGTTTTCGTACTTTCAACATTTTATAATTAAAAATTTATTATTAAATGGTGAATTACTTTAACAAAAAACCAGAATTCGCNAATTGAGGAAAGCAATTAATAGACTTCTGCTCTAACACCTGTGAACCACAACAATGGCCAGCATGGTAAGATATCCCTAAGGGTGCAGTAAGTGGCACTCATTTGTTGGGGGGAATGCAAGATCTGTCTACGTGGATTTAAGGCCCACTCAAGAGGAAGGAAATCCTGTCTGGTAGTAGAAATCTAACCAATTTCCCTAGGCTAATGAGGTCATGGATCTTAGAAATAATCTACTATCTACCACCACTTTGCTAGACTAGCATAATCTCTTACTACATTCTAAATCTCATCCTATACCGACAGGGAAGTTTATCTACCACTCCTCACCAAAGATTTTTCTTTACAGCAAATGGAGACCATCATAGAAAACCCCAACTAGACAAAATGCAGAGATTAAAGGATCATAGGAATTCCAGCACCAAGGGATACATCTATATCACAGTTCCTGCATCTATGGGTAAGAGAACATCACAGAAGAGAGAAGAGAAAGATTTTATGAGCCAGAATGCCAGGGACTCTTCTGTGAAACACTCTCTCCTAGAAATGGCTGCAAGTAAGACATAAACAATGACAATCTCAATAGACATGTTAATACATAAGGGGAAAATCTTAATTGGCTCCCACCCCTAGACAAAGAAATATAGGCAACTAATGACTTTGGGAGAGGGAGAATTAGGCTCTCCCAAGGATGAGATTATCCAATATGAATTGATCAGCTCTGAAACTATGTACACACAAAGAACAAAACAGACTCAGTAGCTCAGTAGGGTAGGTTTATTTCTATATTTGTGCATGCGTGTGTGTGTGTGTGTATGGTGTGTGTGTGCGTGTGTAGTATGAATGTAGTATACATGTTGCCTGCATGTATGTCTGTGTACCAAGTGTGCTTGGCACCCATGGAAGCCAGAAGAGAGTGTCAGATACTAGCAATGGGCTTACAGATAGCAGTGAATCACCACGTGGAAGCTGTGAATTGAACCTGGGTCCTTTGGAAGAATAGCCAGTGTTCTTAGCCACTGAGGCATCTCCCGAGCCCTTCCCATTCAAAATTCAAGTATTGGTGAGTTGGAGTGATCACTGTGGAATGCTGGGAGTTTCTGTTGCTTAGCTTTATGTTTCCCTGAAGAACAGCTCCTGCTTAGGTAGTGGTGTTGTACTCTCTCAGCCCTTGCTCTGGTCACGAGAGGAGTGGCTGATCTGATGATGGTGCCAGCTCTGCTCCTCTAGGCAACCTTTCTCTCTCACCTCAGGANACATCCTGATTTCCTCCCTATAACAATGTCCCCAAAAACAGTCCACAAAATGTGCATTGCTGCTCAACTTTGTCTCTGACAGTTAGGTGAAGTTGTTCCAACTACTGTACAATATCAGAGAGTCATGATTCTACACATAGCCTCCAATTTGGCTTTACTCAATAATAAACTTAAACTTCAAAATCCATATCTGAAATAGAGAATTCAATTGCTTTCTTAATTGTGCAAGATTTGCTACCTTTTCTTTGACAAAGGAGAAGAGGCGGTAGAGTAGAAAAATAATAAGTGGTATGGGAACATCTGGGCATTCACATGTAAAATAATAATACACATNATAATACATAATAATGATAGTAATTATCATTATTATTATTTTAAAGATTCTAAACATAGACCAACATGGTATTTTTAAAAATCAACTCTAAGTGATAGACATAAATGTAATATGAAAGTATAAAAATAGATGATAACATAGGGAGAAATCTAGGTTACTTCAGTTATGGCATTGAATTTTAAAATCTAAATGCAAAATCATAATCTACAACATAAAAAATGTAAATTGGCCACTTAAAAGGTAAAACTTCTACTCTATTGAAAGACCTGTTAAGAAATAAAAAGATAAGCCACAGACTGGGAGAGAGAAAATATTTGCAAAGCACGTAATTGATAACAAGTACCCAAGAACACCTAATAATGTACAACCCAATTAAAATCTATGTCTGTTTCTTATAGTCGTATGCTGATTAACTTATTAAATAACTATATTAAATTAATATAGTATTAAATTAAATAACAATAATAATCGTTATTATTGATAATAATCATATTCTAATTAGCTTAGTTTTCATTGTGGGGTGTTGTTTGTTTTTGAAACAGGATTTCAGGTAGCCCAGGCTGGCCATGAAGTCACTATGTAGCTGAGGATGGATAACTTGAATCCCTCAATCCTCCAGCTTCCACCTCCCAAGTGCTGGGATTACAGGCATGCACCAGGACACTCAGGCTTAGACAATCCTAGAGATTAAATCTAAGGCTTTGTGCATGCAAGGCACATGGTTTACACACCTGGTCCCAAGCTTTTGCAAACTAGGGAGAGTGAGAGATGCATGCTAGTTCCAAGCCCTTTCCCATAGACTCCTTTAGGGAGATGTGTAGAGAAGGAGAATTCTCTGGAAACCCTGGGTTCCAATCTGAATGCTTATTGGAAATGGTGAGACACTCTGNCAGGATCATGCTACTTCACTCCCCTGGGGCACCTTAAAGCTGTAGAGATAGAATCTCCAGTGAGGACATTTGAAAGGTAGCTTAATTAGAGGAGACAAGACAGGCCAATTCTGACAAAGTGAAACTCAAGGGTTGGTTTATTCCATGTGGATCCTTCACGCTGCCCTTTGTAATCTGGGTAAATTTTGCCAAGTGGTTCAACCTCCGGGGCCTTTGNTATTTGTAAGCATGTAATGAGTAATGGTTATGAAGACAAGTCAGCGTTTTCTCACACTTCCTGCTCTGTTCAAAATCCATTCAAATCTGTCAGGTAATTCTTGGGGTGGGACAGTTTATCTTAAATATCTTCAAAGGGAGGAGGGTATCAGGTTCTTTTCTTGTTGCCAAGTTGAAACTTAGGGGAAGAGAGGTATAATCTGACTCCCATCTCCCAGTGTGAGGGTGCAGTCCATCCACTGTGGCAGGGTAGGTACAGCAGTCAGAGTGGCTCCCGGGGGAGCAACAGGCTCATGTCTCAGGAAATCAAGAATTAGAAAGTAAATAGGAATCTGGATTGGACTATAAACTTTTCTCTCTCCTTCCTCAGTAACTTACCTTCTCCTGTGAGACTTCACTTCTCAGAGNGTCTGTAGCTTCCTCAAGCTGCCACCAGCTCAGGACCAAGTACACTTGAGTCTGTAGGGCATTGCAAGTATTTATTTGTTTGTTTACTTATTTGGTGCGTGCGTGTGTGTGTGTGTGTGTGTGTGTGTGTGTGTGTGTGCAGGCTGCATGGAAAGGTCAAAGTACAACTATCTGGAGTGGGTTCTCTCCCTGCCTCCATGTGGAATCCAGATTGAAGGGTTTATCAGGCCTACATGCAAGTCCTTTTACCCACTGAGCCATCTCTCTGACCCTGTGAGACATTTTACCATTCAAACCATAGCAAGGAGAAAATGAAACAACCAACCCAGTCAGATTAAAGCAGAAATAGAATAACAAGGAAGCAAATGTGGAGGGCCTTCTTCTGAATTACATGGTGGGGAATTGGAAGTAAAATTCTTTAAAATGATCTGCAGAAACCAAAGACAGCACATCTTGAAAAGCAGAAATGGTAGGTTCCTTTCCTAAAGCAACAGAACACTAGTTAGAATGCCCCTGTTACTTTATTAAACTCATGGAAGTTTGATTCTGACCTCTGTGATGGGGAAGAAATTGCTACCAACATTTGGTTGTGACATCATGTGGATCTGTAGAGGACTCAGGTGTGTGACCAAGGTGATCTTACACATACAAGAATGTTCCTATCCATCAGGAGCAACTAACAGTTGCCACACTGCAAGTTATACAAACATAATTATATCTAATAAATACAGTTACCTTTCTTGGCTTATACTAGATAACTGTGTGTGTGTGTGTGTGTGTGTGTGTGTGTAGACTTGTGCGTGCCATAGCACAAGCGTAGAGCTCAGAAGACAAACCTGAATATTGTTCTTAGTTTCTACCTGCTTCCAAAGAAACAAGGCATCTCTGTTGATTTTTCACTGTGGACAGCAGACTAATCGGCCCTTGAGCTTCCATGATTCTCTTGTTTCCTTCTCTCATGTGGAATGCTGGGGTTGCAGCACAGAGCTTTATCTGGATTGACACAGATTCTGAGGCTCTGAACCCAGCCCTCACACTTGTGCAGCAAGCACGTTACCCATCTGAGGCATCTCGCCAGCCCACTGGTTGAACATTTTAAAGAGGCTAAATGCTTGCTGTACGCAGGAAGTGAAGAGACAATACTAAAGTGAGGCTTGTCTGCCATCCATGCTCAGATGTGGTTGTTGAATTGCACATGCTTAGAGTAAATTCAATCTTTAATTGTAGGGCTGGAGTCAAANCACTGGTTAGATGAATCACTAATTTGAAATATTATAGACTCAGCACTGGAAAATGGTTAAATTCAACATCTGTCTTTGGAGTCTGAGGTTTCCAATTTAAGCCAACAAAATATTTCTAAGTGAGATCGGCCAATTTTATGTCCTTTAATGAATCACAAACATTTTCTTTTTTTCTTCTATCTGATGTATTTATTTGAAAATAATAACATTGTTCAAGTAATACATAAATNATACTAGTACCTTCAGGATACAACTGGAAAAATTCTTTTCATTGTTGTTTTTGAGACAGGGTACCACANAGCCAAGGCATTCAAACGCACACATTAATGGACACTGTTAATATTAGAAATCATTTTTTTCTGTCCCGTGGGCTAGTGAATCCATCTCAAAGCATTATGTGCCATACACAGTTGAAGGACAAACTTGGCTCAAAAGACCACATGAAGTTATAGCAGAAGTTTCATGTTAATTAAAGTCTGCATTTTAAGGAATGTCATGGGGAACTTAAAAGTGGGACAGGAGATGAATTTTGCAGAAGTTTCTGTGGAAAACTTCNGTTCTCCACTTAACAAATTACCAATAACCTTCTTGTCCACCATGCCTTCGTTCCATCCCAAGACTTAATTTACAGAAGAAAAGAGTGTTTCTTTTTTCTTTTTTAAGTGTTACCCATGGCATCGAGAATCTGAATCACTGAAGGTAACAATAAACCTTGCAAGGAGATGTATATGCCCCTGTGGTGGCTGAAGAG
>LZPO01035377.1:6885-23440 GCA_001675575.1 Neotoma lepida | reverse complement strand
TTTTAATCCACCAACACATTTGGACTTTTGAACCTCTTCAATTCTGTGCTTGAAGTTTGGTAGGATTTGTTTTGTAATTGGGGTGATATACATCATAAAATCTGCCAGTTTTGCCATTTTTACACACACTCATAGTGGTGTTGAATGTATTCATCTTGTTGTGTGACCACCATTCCCACTACGCATTTCTAGAACTTTCCCATCTCCCCACACCAGAAATTAAAACTATGTCTCCTTGTCTCCCATTCCATCCAACCCCTAGCGACTGACCCCTCATGAGAAATTGTTTAATTGTTTTGAGTTTTACCTAAGAAATCTCAGGCTGCTTTACTGCAGCATGAGAGAAATAGAATTCTCCAAGAGAGGAGAGCAGCGCCAAGGGGTGTTTCTGACTGGGGACAGCTGTGGGCCTTTGAGACCTTGCCACCTCCTTAAATGTATTTGGGACTGCTTCCAGGTCTCTGGAATTCACCAGGGAGGCTGGAGCTCCCCCTACAGCCCAGTGACNCCATTGCAGCAACGTGGGAGAAATCACTAAGCACCAAGCTCCAAGTACCTAGGAAATAGGGAGAAGAAAACCATCTAAGAGCTACTAGACGGACTAGGGGGGTGCTGAGGACAGTCGTCCATGCCTCTGAAATAGCATCTTTATTTCCTCCTCCTCCTCCTCCTCTTCCTCCTCCTCCTCTCTCTGCTCACACACGCTGGCGTTTCATAACCCTGCCAGTGCTTAAATCCCTTCATCTACCTCGACTGCCCAGAGTTATCCGTAATGATGAAGCTCTGGTAAGCAAGGGTTTTCTTCAAGAGAATTTGGAACTTAGGCTTCGCCAAAAGGAGCCACTGAGTTCTCGAGGATGGCAAGTACTACACGAAACACAGAGCTCAACCTCTGACCACCTCTGGCCCCAAAGGCTTGCTTGGGACTTCCCACAGGGCAGGAGCCTTCCTGTTTCTGCATGAATCCTTGTCTGCTGCCTAAATTCCAGCTCAGGGAATTGCATTCTTCCTTGCTCAGATTTAGCTCTTCTTTGTGTGTTTCGTCAGTCTTCATCGTCAGCGGTGCCTCACAGATGAGGCAGAGTTTTCCTGAGGATATTTTGCCTTTCCATGAGAACACAGAGATGAGTGGACCCTCTCAGCACTGCAGACTATCACGGATGAATTANAGGCCAACATAGAAGTGGTGGAGCAAAGGTGTCCAGAGCAGAACCTTCGAGAAGAAAAGACCTCATGAGATCCACCGATCCCCTCCTCACACTCAGGTAGGTACATAATTAAATAGCTGGTGTTATTTACTATTGNGTTTGAAGCTTCCACAGCCCTCTNGAGTTTTATAATTCTCCCAGCAAGCAACTCTAACATTAAATGAAGCCCCTCCTTCTTGGAGATTGCTCAGCCATGCCGAGTTCTTGTATTGGATTGTCCCCAGGGGTCCTAGGTTTAACTTCGGCATAAATGAATTATATAATTTGTTATTTGTGGTTTGGAGATGACTAAAATATACCAGGTATCCTCATGGTGTCATCTGTGTGAAAACTTCATGAAGTGTTTATTGAGTACATGTCCCACCTTCCACTTGCATGGCCCTGGAGAAGTTAGCTAATGGCTCAGTGGTTGAGTTGTGTTATCTCTAAGTGGAGGCTGATGCGAATAGCAGTAAGATTGATGTGTTGGTTAAATGGGAGTGCATGAAAAGTCATTAGTATCACTAATGTAAAATATTATAAAACAAATACACTGTATAATTAATCTGGAAGATAATGAAATATTNAGGAAATTAGTTAAGGAAGATGAGGACACCAAGACGATGGAGCCAATAGCNCATGCTCTTGAATATGTTTTGGGTCTATGTTTTATATTGTTATAGGGACAACTTAAGCCCATTATTTATAGCTGTGGCCAATAAACATTTGTTGATAGAATGAACTTTAACTATAGGGAAACTATCATAAAGGGCAACACCAAATACAAATTTGCATTTGATTTGGCTTTTGAAAAATGGATATAATTTTGATAGAAAATGAAACAAGTGAAAGGCATTTGACCAATTTAATAAAACCGTGTTTCTTAGTCATTCATTTTAATGAGCAAAGAAAAAGATAACATTTGTAAAAATAAATAGTTTCAGCAACCACCAAACAAATTTGACTGATCTGGAGGTTGGGGATTCAGTATGCTGAACACAGAGATAATGTGTTTGGGAAACTCTGACCCNTGAGAAAGGAGTCTTGCATAGCCTGGACAACCCTGTGTCCTCCATGCTCAGACAGTCCTTGGCATGTGTTTGATGGATGGCAATGGAGTGGAAGGCGAGCCACCACCTGGAGAGGGTTGCTCTGTGAAACAACGGGCTGGGGGCATTGCTCATAATCCATAATAAAATATGGGAGTCCAGAGAGGCAAGTTGGAGAGCAGTCGAGGGGACTTTAGAGTCATGTGCCCCACTGACCTGAAGACCATAGGGTTCGAAAGCAAAGCATGCTCCTATAGAAGCAGATCATTCAGGAAAGCTTGTGGAGAAATGAATGGGCTCTGGGAGAGGAAAGTCAAGAACTTTGCTTTTTCTGCTGTCTGGGCAACAGACAAAGAAGGACTAATGTAGACAGAGGAATTGCAAAGGAAGCAGGTGAGTGTGGCAACTGTTAAGACACACTCAGTAGGACATACACGGACTACATGGAATAGCAGGCTGTGGTATCACTAATTGGCATTTGACCTNAGTAAGTAACCTCACTCTATTTCTTTGTCGGTAGAACAAACCATTCCTTAGCTCCACTAATTTCTAATATTTTAGAATTCTGTAAAACTTAACATTTCTAATGTATTAACAAGTCCCATCCCCTTTGTGCTCCACCTTAGTGTGTGGTGACATTTTATTTTATGGCTTGGGATAACCTTCATTCTCTGAAGAATTTCAGGTTGACATTCCATTACAGTATAGTGTCTCAGTCTTCCTAGNACAGTGTANTCTTGCCNCACAGCATCTGAAGAATATTCAACTGGGAATTTCCTTACCCCACACTCTCTTATTCATGTGGTCATTCTGAAATAAAGCTGACATAGAACATTTTTTTGTAAGTAAAAATTGTATCTTATTCCCCATTGTCAATTTAAAGCTCACATATGTGAAAATATAATTGAATGAATGAATGAATGAATGAATGAGTCATATGATGTGAATGGGGAAAGATGCTTTGGATTACATCTTTCTGGCCAATGAGAAGTTATATTCTCAGATGCATTATGACTAGAGACTGGTAGTCTCCTATTTAAATTTTTAGCATTCTTGAGTTCTCCANAAGTGATACTCTTAACCTTTGTGCTGTGGCTACATCTGCTATTTGACACTTGGTCTCCTCTTGCCTGCCTAAGCTCATCTGAAGGCTGGGGACTCACTTGTGCCACACTCTTCTCTTCAGACTAGAACACCCACGGTTATTTCCATTGGAAGCATCAACTGAGATTTTCTAGGCTAGGGTCCTAGTATGAGTTAACAAACACCAACACATTTTCTAAGCTTAAAAGAATACTCTATTATTGTGTGGCGATTGGTAAAGAACTTATTAATTAAGGATATAAGATAGAGAGAAATCTCCCAGGAGGCAAAAAGCCATTATGAAGACATTGTGGAACCAATCTAGCAGTTAATGGAATACTCAGAGGTCCTTTAAAAAAAGAGAAGGGGTGGGTCACTTTTCAAAAGAATAGGCATCATCAGATTAGTGATATTAAAGACTGAGGGAAACTTTACCAAAAGACAGGTACAATCTAAAAGGAAAGCAAATGATCTCGTAGACATTTGTTTTGATACAATGCAATCTCTTTTATTATAACATCCCTATGTCCTAAACACACTACCACAAAGCATAAAAGTAAATTGAGATGGAATTGGAAATCAAAGTAGTGTTGCAAATGAGAATTAATAGTACATTTGCTTCTGTTCAGAGATGGGGTCATCAGAAGCAAAATAAATAACTCATTTCAAATGCCTGTGAGTTGTTTGCTTAAGAAACAACTATCAAATTAACAAGAAATACCAGACCCTTCTCTTTTCTTCCTTAAATTGTAACCCCACCCCCACCCCAGCTTTCCACAGGTTAATTCATCATACTGGGATGATTCTGTGTTTTGGAAAGAGATTTGGTGAGATGGGCCAAATAGTGGGGACAGCCCAAGAGCTGGCTCCTCCAAGTAGGGTTGAGAGTCCTACACGTGTGCTNTATTCAGGTGTTACTCTTCAGAACATCCCAATGACCTCAGCCTTGGAAACAGGTGCTCATGGCAACTACTTCCAGCNATCATTTTAACCACACATCCTCAAAGCACCAAACAGATTCTCACCGGTCCCAGCAACCCTTTCGTAGTAGGGATAAAACCAGAACTGAGAAGTATCTCCACCTGAGGAAACTGGATGCTAAGAGGACGGCAACAACAACCAAACACACACAGATATGTTCCCTGCTAGACTCTGGAGTTCAAAGTTGGCTTAGATGGATCCTCTTGCATAAGTTCAANGTGTAGCCTGTTTACATTGTGAGGTTTCTGGTAGGAGATAATTTGATCTGTAGAAGGTGACAGTCAGCTGTGAAGAACACTGGGCATGGGCCGAAGGACGTGGATCTGGCTGGACAGGGATCATACTAGACACGAATCTGATTTAGACATGGATCTGATGACACGGCTTTGGCTGGACATGGATCTGACTGAACATGTATCTGGAGTTGCAGTTTGGGGACACGTCAACAATGCCTAATTCTGTTTTCATGAGATACCACTTTCTCTTTCTGAATCTCCTTTAGTCTCATCTGGAAAATCGTGTTAGCATTGTTTGCTGCACAAAGTGTATGCGAAGATCATAAAAGACAAGACAGTAAAGATGACAAGAACAATAACAATGATGAATACAACATTGCAATGATAAGGATGGTAATGATGACGACGATGATGATGGTGTGTTAATAGTTCAGGGCAATTCTCTATGCTTATTCTTAAAGAAGATNATGAGACTTCATGAGAAAGGATGTAAGAAATGAAAAGACCATTCTTTGAGAAGAAATTTTAATAAGAATGTCCACATCTATCATGACAGAAATGATTCAATAATGTCATTAAGTACTGGTAAACAGAAAATATTTATTTTCTCTTGATTTCAGAACAACTCAAGCAATAATAATACAAGCCATTATGCAGCAATGGTTGTTAAGATCAATCCACATGAGTCTACTAATGGGTACTAGGGATTTATTAAGATAAAAATTGAGGAAATGGGCTCCTGAATACAGAGCCGAGTAAACAGCTGAAGTTGTCCTCTGTTCTGTCTGGGAGCAAATGCATCTGGAAGTCTGAAGCAGGAAGCAGAGACCTTGTGACCCCTCTCCCTTTCCTTTTAAGAGGTCACATATGAGGGCAAGAAGCACCACCTCCTTCAGGCCATAGAGCCCAAAGGTCATGGGCGGAGCAAATACCACTACAAAAGGTGTTTTACCAATGTGTAGCTGTTCCCTACACTGTGAGATCTCAGTAGCTCATCCCAGCATTTCAGTTTCCTCTATACAAAGTTGCTGATACTATGCCTATCCTTCAAGTGTTTTCCCTTGTTTATTCTGCACATAGTAGGTTCTTTCTCAATTTTAGGTTTTGATTTAAAACGTTATCCCTTCAGAAGAGAACTCCATGATTATGATAATTAAAGTAGCCTCTATCTCGTGTACACACATACACACACACGCACACACGTGCACATATACATGAGCATTCACACAGAGACACATATACATATGCATACCTGTATGCACACATACACACATATATACACAGACACATGCACACACATATACACACAGCACAAACACTATGTCTCCTCAGGTATTGGTTTCATGACACTTGACATGATTAGTAACTATCATGCTACCTGATCTGACTTGCCTGTGTGTTTTCCCACCCCTACCCCAACCCACACACCAATTACGACTCGGAATTTGTCTGTCTTATTCACCGACATTTCCCGGTTCCTGGTATAAATTCTGTCACCCAATAAACATGTGTTGGGTCATGCTGTAAGTGGTCAGGTCATATGCTGTGAAAATATATTTCAAAAATAGAATTACTTGCCATTGTGTAAATGTTGAAGGAAATGAAATCGTTTGTGCAAGACTACTTTTTAACAAGCGATGAAGCCCAGAGTAGCGTGTATGTATTTCAATGTCCACAGAAATAAATGCTAATTAAAGGTCCTCTTCTCAAGGGTGCTAATCATCTTGGTTGCCTAACTTCCCCATAACTGCTTGCCAGCATGTGTCTCCTCTGCTGCCCGTCTCCTCTGGAGTGACTAAACACAGCTTTTCACGTATTAAGGATGCAGATCATAAGCCCCACAGCCGGCACACCTGCAGGGACTTCTCCTCAGCAGGAAAGTGGGATCCCTCGTTGAGATCACAAGATGGGAGTGACTTCCCTTTCAAACAGCTTGAGTCTGTCATCCTTGGCACCAGCCTAAAAAAGCCTGTTTGTCCACAGCATCTACTTTCTGTTTAGTCATTTTGCAGTGCTAGGCATTGAACCAGGGCCGTGTTCACACCAGGAAATCACTCTACCCCTGGCTCTTAGAATTTTCTGTCCCCCATTTCCATGATGGTCCCCTTTTGAGGGATTGTGACCATGCTGTTCCTTTTGTTTCTGAGCTCGCCACAGACATTTGTTCTTTATACTTTGACCAGTTGTGAGTCTCTGTATTAACTCCCATCCNACGGTACAAAGAAACTTCTCTAATGGGAACTGAGAGCTGCACTAGTCTACAGATAGAGAGATACAAATTTAACGAGCATTTTAATATTATGTCCATGTAGCAAAGTCATAGTCGTTGGTCCGACCCTGGGGCCTGAGAGTTCCCCAGCCATGGGTTCTTGGTCAGATGCGCAGTACCAGGAAGATGATTAATCCTGTGGAGTAGGCCTTAAAGCCAATCCGAAAGCAGTTGGTTCCTTTCATAATACTCACGTCACAGTTACACCCATGATCATATCTTGCCATGATTGTCATTGCTGCAATTCACAAAGTTCACAGCTAGGTGAGACTGTAGATGGCCCTGCCTCTCCCCCCCCCTCCCCCGCCCCTTGGAATAGCACCTTCCTGTACTAGGAGAACTAGCAGCAGGAAGTTTCCTTGATCTCTCCATGTCCTGTGATTAATGAGTGTGACATCTTCAGCCATCGGTCTTACCATCAAGTCACATGGGTTACAAGTTGCTTATGTTGTTTTCAAACAGCCTTTGTTAGTTAGCCTCCTCCAGCCCCCTAATCTTCCCTCCCACTCCTTCACCCACCTAAACCTCCCTCCTCATCTCTTGCCTGCTAGTTACACTTTAGCCTCTCAGTCATAAGCCTTTAGTTCCCTCCCACACTGGTGCTTTGAAGAAGTGTGTCTTGCTTTGCTTTGCTCAACCGGCCACCTTTATATTTTTAAAACTTCAGAGTCTTTATTTCTGGGTCCCCCCTTTCAGCAGTTACTATTTCGACTGCTTGCAACCCTCCTTGTCACTTGGCACCTAAGCCCAGTCTTCATTTCAGCCAAAGTCCCAGCATAGTTCCTGACACACACAGAGACTGAAGACGCATTTGTCACGTTGGCCCAGATCTCCTGACATCCTCCTTCTATGCTGCACATAGGACATGTTCTTTAACTGTTGTGATGACTGATAATGGAGGAACAATTAGGTTGATGGGCACNAAGAGAGCTCGGCTTGACTGCAGGCAGAACTCAAAGATGGCAGAAGACCAAGATCATGTCCACCCTCTGTTTTCATTCGTGGTTACAGCAAGGCTGGGATTTCGTGTTCAAGGCCAGCCTGGGAGACAGAATAAAACCCCATCTCATACAAGCAAGAGAGTCGGGCTCTTTGCTTTGAGTCTTTTCCGCCCAGGTTTCAAATTCGCCATCTCACGCTATTAAAATGAGCCAGTTCTTTGTNCGCAGGGCCAATTACATACATATGATACTGTCATTTGACATACCAGTCGCTTTAAGAAGCCCAGCAACTTGAACCATCTCAAACTTTGTATGAATTAGGTGACCGAAGATATTTTCAAAGCAGAGCTTAGCACTGATTTGTCCAGGTCTCTCGTACACAGCCCGGTTCTACAGAANATGAATGGCACGATCCAATTCAGGACGTAAATCATCTCAAAGAAAAGGGAATAATGGCAAAGTACTCGCAGCAGGGTGGACATGCTAAGTCCACATGCATATGCTTGAGAACTGACTCCCTGCAAATTAGGAAACACTTCTGACTCAGTTCTCCTTGCAATTGAGCAAAATTCTTGCGGAAATAAAGTCGTCTGAAATGAAGTCTGTGCTGGATGATTGCGCGCCAGGACTGCACAAAGGAAATGAGAAAAGAGCAAAAGAAACAGAAATATGTCACATGGTGACTTCAGGGAATAGTGGAAAGCATCTAATCACGGGGCGCCAGGGAGCTTGGACCTGTCCAGAAAGATCCCGAGTTCTCCGTGTTTAATTGCCCTTGATGGCTGCTGGTCAGTCATGCATGACAATGCCGGCATGTCTCCCTGCTCCCTGCCTCTGTGAATTCCTGTCAGCTTTCACTCCAGGTGATGAGCATGGGCCTTGGACCTCGGGGAAGGGGTGGGAGAGTCTGAGCCAGATTTTGGGATTCGGCTGGCTGGAGAAATACCTCACAGAAGCAAAGCAACTTATATCCTGATGTCCCACAGCATAGACAGAAGTCTTCAGGACTAGGCATGTTGGATGTCTGACCCCAGCCCCTCACTTCTTCCCCACTACATCTGAAGTATGTTTATTTTCCTTGAGAGAAAAACAAAACTGGGCCACAACACACAAATGGGCAGGAGGCCTGTGACCTGTGGACCAGCAACTGGCAGCATGCTAGTCTCCTATGAAGTCAATTATCTTTGAGCACATGCTTGAGGCTGGATAGAGAGATTTGAATTACACTTGAATAATAAAGGACATTATCTTTCTTGGTGACCCGGTGGCTCTTCAATCTTGGTTTGCACAAGATGAGGAGGGGAAAATCATGTTTCTACTGAGACAAATAATAAGAACTGTTCTAAGTCCTGGAGAAATGATTCTTTTTTTTGTGACTGCAATGCCATCAATAACTTTTCTCAGCTTAGCTGTTCATTTTTAGTGTGAGCTGAGTCTAGCACCTCTTTGGAGAGGGCCCCAGACAGGAAGTTTACAAAGGGTGTTGTGACATCTCAGTGCATCAAAGTCTCATGCAGATAGTCACCCTGTATTGCTTACTGCAGAACATAGGCATTGTATTCATCAGACTTTCCATGGCTGTGACAAAATACCCAAGGTGAATGTCTTAAAGGGAGAAAAACGTTTGTTTCAGCTCATGTTTTCAGAGGTGTTAGTCCACTTCCTGCCTTGGCTCTGCTTACTCTAGGCCCNTGGTGACAAAGAGCATAATGTCTGCAGGAGCATGTGGTGGAGCCTGCTTTCCTCATGGCAGACAGGAAGGAGAGAAAGAGTCCAATCTTCAGAGTGACCTACTTCCTCCAGTTAGTTATGCTTTGCCTCCTGAAGTTGTCAACATTGTCCAAAACAGTATCATTAGCTGTGACTAGGCATCCAATACATGAGCCTAGNGTCATTTCACAGTTAAGCCATAAAACAGAAATATGTTAGGATTATGTGTTGTATAGATGTACACTCACATATTTTTTTTCTTTTGAGACAAGGTCTTGTTACTTAACCCAGGCTAGCCTTTGAACTCAGGATGAGCTTCCTCCCTAGGCTTCCTAAGTGCTGGGATTATAGACATGGGCCACTATATCCAGCTAGATATATTAAAATGTCCCATTGTAGCCCGGTACATATGCACAATAGTATGTGTAGTCAAAAGTCATTTAAAAGTTCCAGGCAGAATGAAAGAGTGCAGTTGAGTCTAGAAGACACTGCCTCACTGGTCCCTTGTCCTTATCAACACCATATGAAGTGTCGGGAAGAAATTAATTTCTCTTTGAGCATGAATTACCTCATCTCTAAAAATACTTTTCTACCTGACGGGGATGCATAGGGGATTAAAGGAGCTAGTGTCTCCCTAGAAGTTTCCTTTGTACATAAGCACNCAAGCCTCATCCATGTAAGGACCAGGATGAATAATCTATTTTCATAAACTTGGTGATGGAGTTTAACACTCTGAGCACTGAAGTGTTAGTCAGACTTGGATTTGAATACTGACCCTGCTGCTAGTTAACTGTTTNACTTTGTGTTAATTTTTCACATTAAAAATGGAGATAATTGTTCTTCTAATGAATGTACTTGAACAACGGTTGAGATACAGGCATAAGAGCTATGGCACACATCAGGCAACTCCCACTCCCAGGTCCCAACATATAAATGCAGAACAAAGAATTAGAAATAAGATTCTGATTTGGAAAAAAAATGAAATGAACCATGGTGAACATCTGAATGTTACAAATGATCAATTGGATATGAACNATGTTAAAATTCAGTGATATTTTTCTCAGTAAGAACCAAAAAATAAATAAAAACAAAAAATAAAAACATGCAAATTTCATCTTGAATTAGGAAGTCTCCTCTCTTTACAGTAACACTAGTCAGTTTTGCTGTGTGTGTTTTCCTCTGGTTACATACACAGTACTTATTCATTGTTTAAAAGAAAAGAGTTAAGCCCAACCAACTAACAAAGGTTAAAACAGTGGTTCTCAATCTGTGGGTCATGACCCCCTTGGGGTCCAATGACCTTTTCACAGGGGTTGGTCACCTAAGACCATCAGAAAACACAGATATTTATATTATGATTTATAACAGTAGCAAAATTACAGTTATGAAGTAACAATGAAAATAATTTTATGGTTGGGGGTCACCACAACATGAGGAACTATGTTAAAGGGCTGCAGCATTAGGAAGGTTGCGAACCACTGGGTTAAGAGACTATAAAAGACCTGAAATTCTACCATCTGATGATAAGCATTATTAATATTGAGTAACCATCTTCTAAATGCACATGACTCTGCACACATATAAAAACAAAGTTATATTCTTATGATTATGGCTAGTATCTTCATCATGTTATTTTAAATGCAATATTTTTCCACTCTTTTGATTTAATTTTCTAAAAGCAAAACTATTAATCCCCACGTGGTGGAGTTTGACTTGTCCCTTCCCTTCCCGGGCCCCCAGCTGATCTTCATTCCCAGCCATCCACACATTGAGGAAAAGCCAACTGATACTTCCTGTTTCTNTGCCCCTCCCCAGCCACCTCACATGCCTTACCTGTGTACAGACAAAGGAGTTCAGAAGTGACAGCTGGACTGCCGTTGACTGGGGAGGGTAGATGTATGGGGGGATATTCTTCCCAGAATCACCCACATAAAATCTTTCTTAAAGGAGATTTTGCAGCTATTGCTTACCCTGTAGCTGTTACNAATAAGAATCATTACACATAATTTGTTCTATGGTGCTTAAATCAGAACTGAGATGTGAAACAGGATGTGCTAGAACCCACACCCCTTCAGCTCCTCATCACTCATCTTTCTGTTGTCCATTCTCAATTTGTTGTTCTGGCCGTGTCTTTATAAATTAGTTACTACTGGTAAACTTTCTCTCTTGTCCTTTCACAGGGTGGTCCTTGTGAGCCTTTGAGGATAACACTGTAGAATATTTACTTTTATTTAGAATATCTTCTCCATACACGGATGCTTGCGTGTCATTGATGAAGGCTCTGATCCTCAGCTTTCCTTTATCATNCTCCATTATTCTCCCTCTTTAGAGAGAGAGATTGAATTTCTTTTAAATGTGAAACAGCTTTGTTAGGGGTCCCTCCAACTATACATGAGGAGTTTTCCTCTCCCGGATTTTTTTATTGTGTGTAGCTGCTGGTCAAGATGTTCTAAGTTTAGATTTGAGTATAGACTTGAAGCACTGCCCTCCAGTTTAGTTGGTGGGAGGGAGATTGAGCATGTATGCTCATTTGGTTTGGGGACAACAATCTGACAGCTCTGTCAAAGGTGTAAATGTTTTGCCAGCAAGTAACCAACTCTGACAACTTAGACTTCATCAGCCTCTACAGCCTGTGGTGAGAACAGAGAGAGGGCAGAATTGGAGATGGAATTTTCTGGAAGGCAGAGGAGTCTGGACATAACCGTAGCATATATATAAGTATACAAACACCCAGGGCTCTTTGAAGCTATGAATAGTTCAGAAAGCTGTAGTTGGGATCTCTCCACATGGATTTATCAGGGAAATGTCAGTGTCAGATTGTCATTTCCAGCAAAAGAAAATGTCCTCAAAAGGCAGACATTTTTCTGATGAAATATGGAGTCCAGGTCAAAACACTGGCAAATGCCAATCAACATGTTCTACACTCTGGTGGCCCAGGCTCACCTTCTGCAGCAACATTTCAAAAGAGGAGTTGGCGAAGCCACATGATGGGATGAGAATGTAAATATTGAAGTTCGGAGATGGATAAATCAACAGACTCCAGAATCATTCACAAAAGTCCCACGAGGAAAGCAGCTTGAGTTGAATGTGAAATGATGGGTGGCATTTGGCTTTGTGGAAAGGAAAAGGCCATTCACAAAATCATGGAAGTGGAAAGGTGAGGAGTGACGTCATCTTTCTGACCTCAGCTGACACAGTCAATGGAGAAGCATGGAGATGATGATTGGTATGGATGCATGTGCCGTGGGTGGTAACTGTGGTGGTGAGGTAGGGCTACAGTGAAGTGGTTTGGTTATAAACTAGCACCAAGTGTCTGTTTTACCTTGTGTTTTATTTCCTCTCTTGAAAAGTCACTTTTATATTATATGTTCACACTGATATTATGGTAACTGATGTTGACATTCTCTGATATTGAGTTTATATTCTGGAACTTTCCATGGNACCAATGTGAAGAAAAAGGGAGAAAGAAACACACTGTGGATAAGGAGTGGAACTTGNGCACAAGGTGCTGTGAGTAGAAATATGTCTTAGCGATCAGATGCCTGCCAGCCTGTGTCCCTTCCACCTGCTGACTAAGTGTCATGTTCATGAACACCATACCAACAGGTAGCAAGACCTGCAGTCCTGAGACACAGCAGAGAACTGAAACCAAATTCTTCTCCTAGACTTATGGAGCCACAGACCCTTAGAATGCCTCCCAGTCTCTAGTCACAAGCACAGTTTGCTTAGAAAGGCTGAGTGGTGCTTCAGTATTTAGCCATGGTTTAGACTTCTCTAGTTCTGAAACACTTACTCCTCCAATGAAGCAGACTAATAGTNGTTTCCCATTTGATTTATTTATTTTTTTAGACNGTATCTATGNAGCTCTGGCTGTCCTGAAACTCACTATGCAGACCATGCTGGCCTTGAACTCACAGAGATACTCCTGCCTCTGCCTCCCAGGTGCTGGGATTAAAGGCATGTGCCACTACCACCCAGCTCAATTTCCCATTTGTAATGGTTATGGCTGGTAGAAAATGGTTTCTTATATGAAAGTGATCTTTATCTGAGAATTTCTCTCAAATCAAACAGAGTACTGATCCCCAGGAAGCATTCTCAAAACTGCAGGTTCCAGGCTGCACATAAGATCCTCCGCAGNGTTTAACTCCTGAAGGAGAACACTTACTCCACAAAGGTGTCCTCTGACCTCCACATCTATGCTGTGGCCCTTGCAATAGGCAGGCTTCACACACACAAATCAGAGATGATCATGGGGAATAGCCTGGATCAAGGACCATAGTCACGTCTTCTTGTTCATTGTTCTGTCCTCTACAATTACAATAAACTGAGACTAACCCATCTTCCACTCAATTCTTCCAGTGTGTAAAGACAACTTTTACATTCAAACTTCCCCAAACTCCCTACTGAATGTCCTGAATGTCCCTCAAAGGCCCATGTGTTAAAGGCTTAGTCCCAAGCATTGTTCTACTGGGACTTGGCATAATCTTTAAGAAGCAGGGCCCACTGGGAAGTCTGCAGGTTACTGGGGACATGCCCTCCAACAGGATTATGGGACCNTATTCTCTTCATCTTCCTCCCCCTCTCTTTCCAGCTATGGGGTGAACAGCTTTGTCCCACTAACGAGCCCCCACCCCTGCTGTGACATGCTGCCATAGGGCCAAAGTCACAACAGGTACCTGATCATTTGACTGGAACCAAAAAACAGTGAACCAAAAAATTCCTTTTCTGTATAAGGCGATTGCCTCAGGGATTTGTAACAGTAAAGTAGAGTTGTTCTCTCCACTCCTGTTCTTCTACAAGCTGGAGATCTCCACATCCTCCATTGTTTCCTTGCATAACACGATTTTCTGTGCCCCCACCCCTATCATCACACTGGAATGGCTTTTNTTTTATCAAGAGTTTGTGTTGTCAATATGAATACACAATTTCTAGGTGTGGTTTGGCTAAAGGGATACTTACTGCTTGTGATCCAATCACTGGTTGTCAAGGATTGAAGTTTAGTTGCAACAGGATTCTTGCTTTGCGGGTCCCAAATTCCTGATTCAGGCAATTCTTTCACCATATCATGGTACCTGCTTCATGCCATTCATCTTCGAGTCTCACCTTCATACCCTGCCATTTTAATTTTAGTTTTATTTTGAATCTTATATCTACCATCAGTGTATTTCCTTGANATCAATGTTTGGATCAAATCTGAAAACAAATAAAAGTGAGTACAGATTGTGGAGAGTTGTTAGTTTCTGTGCAATATAGAATATAGAAGAACAACACGCCAAATGCAAAATGAAGGGAGGAGAGAAGCAGGTGGGAAGGGGAAGCCAAAAGTAGTGATGCAGAGACAGATCCTGGGTAGTTTCTAACTTGATCGATCGATCGATCTATCTATCTGTCTGTCTGTCTATCTATCTATCTATCTATCTATCATCTATCTATCTATCTATCATCTATCTATCTATCATCTATCTATCTATATCTATCATCAATCTATCTATCTATCTATCATCTATCTATCATCTGTCTATCTATCTATTCATTTATCCATCCATCTATTTATTTATTGGCTGGAAGTTAGTTTTGTCCTTCTATCATGTGGAGCCCAGGGAGCAAACTCAGGTCACCAGTCTTGTCAGACAGAACTCTTAGCTGCTGAGCCACCTGGCCAGACCCAATCCTAGTTATTTTTNGAAGCAGGTAAGCTGCTTGCTATCTCCCATCCTTATGTTGAAATAAATGATGCCAAATATTTATCTCATCAGCCATCGTCACAGAGGCACTCCAATGGAGCCATAGTGCAGGGGCAATGTAATAAGAGTTTCACAGGCAGGCCATTATAAAATTGATAAAAANTTCTTAAAAGATTTTGACACAAATGAGAATGGNTCACACTGTATAATAAGGGCAATGACCATGGGGTGATTGAGAAGCACTTTTAATCACACGCTGTATTGGAATGTAAATCCCAGAGGTAAGAGGTCATCATTANNGCACACCACCACCCTGATTCCTGGACAGTTCCAGCAACTCACACAGAAGGCGTTCAGATCTTTGTAAACAAAACTGCACTGCTGNTTTTATTTGTCTTATAAGGAGTAGGAGNGTTCCGGTAAAGATTAAGAGGACATAACAAAATTAATTTGAAATTNAAATGGAAAAATTAGGTCTGAAGTTAATAGGCAGGAAATATATTTAAAGTTGGGAAAAGACAAGAAAAATCCAGGGCCTGCACATGATGCATAAAGCTTTCAGTCATGTTTTATTTTATTTTATTTTTTGAGAATTTCATACTTGAATACCAGTGTTTATATCATTTAAACCCTCTCTCCATTCCACTCCAACTCCTTCCATGTCCCTCTCACTTCTTCTTGAATCCACGGCCTCATCTTCTATAATTATTGCTATACACCACACACACACACACACACACATACACACACACAGTGCTGAATCCATTTGCTGTTGCCCATCTCTACACGTCTTTAGGGCTGAACACTTAGGATAACCCATCCAGGGNCTTTTCCTTGGAGAAAACTCATTCTCCCTCAGTAGCCATTGATGACCTACAGCTCTTCNTCTCATCCCAGGGTTGGTGCCTTGTGNAGTTTCCTCCATCCATGTTGACATGTCAACTGATGTTTCCTTATGTAGGTCTTGTGGAGGCAACCATATCCCAGAGGNTGAAATAGCGGCACTCACATCTTGAGGGTAACCAGGAGCTATCTAACTGAACTTAGGGTCCACATAGTACTGGAAACCTTGCAAACTCCCTGTGGTTAGCGTGGTCACAGATCATGNAGGAGAGTCTACTATACCGTTTTCCTAAATCAATGTATCTTCTAACAATATTACAAATACTTANCCTTATGCNCATGGGTAAATGTAGCTCTCACCCTCGACAAAGAATCTTCTTTTACAGCAGAGAGGCTGCTAGGGAGATCCACAACTGGTCAAAACACAGAGAAGACGTGACCATTGTAAGACGAATTTCTAAACAATCTTATTAATAAACACACAGAACAAGAAATAAGGGTGAAAATCTGACAGAGATCAGAGGAATTAGGAGCAAGCCACCAGCTAGCCTCACCTCACCAACGCTGCCGCT
>LZPO01035376.1:15388-26352 GCA_001675575.1 Neotoma lepida | reverse complement strand
AAAAAAAAGCAAAAGTGAATGGTATAAAAGGGAGATAGCTCTCTTCAAATATCAAGCACAGACAGGCACTTGTGGTAATTCTAGCAACAAGTATGTGCAGAAACTGAAGCAGACTCCCTCCGTATCCAAATTCATCTGGAGCCCTAGCAAGAATCTTCACTTCACATGGTAAGACTCAGTTTAATTGGATACCATGTCCTTTAAAGACCCTTCTTTGGCCACTTCCAGGATGAGTGCAGGTCACTTATCTTCATGTTTCTATAGTATGTCCCCTTTCAGTTCTCTATTCTTTTTATCATTATGTAATAAAACTTTCTCTTTAGCTNATTCCCTTTGTTAAAGATGAATCCTCTAAAACTGTGACATCATGTTATTGCTATCTGTTTCCCATGCTCCTTTGGTATGATAGGGTATGGCTGAATAAGAAATTACGTGAATGAATGAGTAAAGTAAAACGAGGAGCATTCAAAGGAGGTCGCTGTGTTACAGAGCCAAATCCCCTGGATATCTTGAGGGAAGGGTCTCTAACCATCAACACCACACGGCCACTCCACACTCCCCTGCCTTCTCCAGTGTGTCTTTTACTTAAGTGCACTGATTTCAGGTGTTTTCATGGGTTAGACTGATTTTACCCCATACCGAAGATTCATCACACTATAGTACAGGTCCTCGTGAAAGGTTAATGGGACATTGTGATTATAAAAGGCTTGAAATCTTCGCAAGATGCACAATTCCAAGCTAAAGGATAGTTACTTCCCTTATTGTTTCCTTTAAATGATATTTAGCTTAAAACTCATAATAAAGCCACCATACTTAAGCTTGATTCCTTCTGTGTTCTTCAAGATGAAGACAAGTATTAGAAGACAGTATTTGAAGTTAGTAAATACTTGTAAGTTGGAGGTTTGTCCACTCTATTTTTATTAATTCTAATACATAAAATGACAATGCTTAAGTAATATGCATGTGACATTTTCTGTATAATAAATACTAAGAGTGGGTATATTTAAATTGAGTTACTGCTAGCTATCTTTATTTTGATTATTTTTTAATTCTCTCATAAAATAGTACATCCTGACCACAGTTTCCCCTCCCTCCACTCCTCCAAGTTACCCCCCTACACACACACANTTCCTCTCTCCCTCAGATCCACTCCTCTCCAATTTCCNTTCAGAAAAGAGCAGGCCTCCAAGGAGCTCAAGTGAACACTGCACAACAAGTTACAATAAGACTAGGCACAAACTCTCATATATAGGCTGTTTGAGGCAACNCAGTAGGAGGAAAAGGTTACCAAGGGCAGGAGCAAGAGACAGAGATACCCCTACTCCCACTGTTAGGAGTCCCACAAAAACCCGAAGTTAAACAACAATAACATATTTGCTAAGGACCTAGTGCAGANCCATGAAGGCTCCGTGATTGTTGCTTCAGTTTCTGTGAGCCCCTGTGAGGCCTTGCTTAGTTGATTCTGCAGGCTGTGTTCTAGTGTCCTTGTCCCCTCTGGCTCCTACAATTCTTTGGGCTCCTCCTCTTCTTTGGGGTTCCCTGAGCTTTGAGGGGAGGGACCCAATGGAGATCTCCAATTTGGTCTCCCTCTCTGCNGAATGTTTGGCTGTGTGTCTCTGCATCTGCTCCCATCAGCTGCCAGAGGAAGCCTTTCTGATGACTATTGGGTTAGGCACTGACCCATGAGTACAGCAGAATATCATTAGAAATCATTTTATTGATTTTTTTTAATCCTAGGTCTCTGGGCTATTCAGCCTCTGGTCCTGGGTCATCCAGGTGGTGTCAGGCATGGGCTCCCTTTTATGGCATGAGACTCAAATTAGACCAGTCATTGGTTGGCCATTCCCACAAGTTCTGTGCCTCCATTGCCCTAGCACATCTTGAAGGCAGCATCTATTGTAGGTAGAAGGTTTTATAGTGAGGTTGGTGCCCCAGCACCACCACTAGAAGTGCCTGGTTACAGAAGATAGCTGGTTTAGGCTCTGTATCCTCCATTACTAGGAGTTCTAGCTAGGGTCACCCTCCTAGAATCCTGGGAGCTTCTAGTGCCCTAGGTTTCCACATGGCNCCTTAAATGCCCTCCAACTCCAATCATCTCTTCCTGTTCTCTCTCCTTCCATCCCTTCCATAACTCCTGTTCCCATTCCCACTCACCCCCAGTCTGCCAACACAATCTATTCTACTTCCTCTTCCAAGGGAGATTCATTACTTACCCTTTCTGGGTGTGTGGGTCGTAGCATGATTATCTGAGGAATGGCCATACTGATTTCCATAGTGGTTGGACAAGTTTATACTCCCACTGACAGTGTAGGGGTGTCCCCCTTGCTCCACATCATCACCAGCATGAGCTGTCCCTTGTAGTATTGANCTTAGCCATTCTGATAGGTATAAGTTGGAATCTCAAAGTAGTTTTGATTTGCATTTCCCTAATGGCTGAGGATGTTGAACATTTCTTTGTGTTTCTCAGTCATTTGAGATTCCTCAATTGAGAATTCTCTGTTTAGATCTGTATTCCATATTTTTAATTGCATTATTTTGTTTGTTAATGTCTAGTTTCTTGAGTTCTTTATATATTTAGGATATTAGCTCCCTATTGGATGTGGAGTTGATGAAGATTTTTTCCTATTCTGTAGGCTGCTGTTTTGTCCTTTTGACAGTGTCTTTTGCCTTACAGAAGCTTTTTGCTTGTATGAGGTCCCATTTATTAATTGTTGATCTTAGTGCCTGTGCTATTGATGTTCTATTGAGGAAGNTGTCTCCCGTGACAATGCATTCAAAGCTATTCCCCACATTGTCTTCTATTAGATTCAGTGTATCTGGTTTTATGTTGAGGTCTTTGATCCACTAGGGCTTTGTGCAGAGTAATAAATATGAACTCTTCTANAATGAATTCTAGAAGTAATAAGTATGAATTCTATGTGAATTCTTCTAGATGCAGACATCTAGTTAGACTAGAATCATTTGTTGAAGATGCTTCTTTTTTTCCATTGTGTTTTCCTGGTTTCTTTATCAAAAGTCAGATGTTCATAAGTATGTGGATTTATATATGGGTCTTTGATTTGATTCCATTGATCAATGTGTCTGTTTTTATGCCAATACCATGCAGTTATTATTACTATGGCTTTGTAGTACAACTTGAAATAAGGGCTGGTGATAATTGCAGGAGTACTTTTATTGTTTGGGATTGTTTTAGCTATCCTGTTTTTTTTATGTTGTTGTTGTTGTCATTTTGTTGAGTGTTGTTATTTCAAGGTTTGTAAAAAATGTGTTAGAATTTTGATGGAGATTGCATTGAATCTGTAGATTGCTTTTGGTAACATGACCATTTTTTCCTGTGTTAAGCCTATTAATCCATGAGAATGGGAAATCTTTNCATCTTCTGATCTTCTCCAATTTCTTTCTTCAAAAACTTCTTTCTTTCTTTCTTCTTTTATCATACGAGTCTTTCACTTTCTTGGTTAGAGTTACCCCAATATACTTGTATTATTTGTGGCTATTGTGAAGAGTGTTGTTTCACTGAATTCATTCCCAGTCTGTTTGTTATTTGTATACAAGAGGACTATTGATTTCTGTTAGTTTATCTTGTATCCAGCCACTTCACTGAAGGTGTTTGTCCACTGTAGGAGCTCCCTGGTCAGATTTTTGGGTTCCTTTATGTATACCATTGTATTATCTGAAATTAAAGAAACTTTGAAAAATTACCTTACTTTTTTCAGCATTGCTACATTTCCATACTAAGCAAGCTTAGCTAATAGAAATGATAATAATATCTAACATTTNTTGAATGTTTATTATATTATGTTATATGTACTGGGCTAAAATTATTATTAGTTATTCTATTTAATGCTCATCACAACTCCATAATACTGGAATTATGACTGCTCATATGGCTTGGTTATAAAATGTACCCTACATGCTCATGTGTTTGAACACTTGTNCCCCATCTGGTAGCAGTATTTGAGAAGGTTGTAGAACCTTTAGGAGATGGGACATAGAAGACTGGGGGTGGGTAGACCTTGAGGTTTAAAATCCAACGACTTCTTCCCTGTGCCCTCTCATCTTACTGTTCCACTAAGNTGCCAGGAGGTGAAATGTCACAGCAGCATGCTCTTGCTGTCTGGAAGCCCCCACATCCATGCCTCTCCTACCACAATGGACTGTATTCTATCAAACCACAAGCTGAAATAAATTATTCTTCCCTTATGTTGCTTGTCAGGAGTGTGGTCACCTGGTAAGAAGACAACCCACATAACTTCTCTCTAAATTAGGAACATACAGCTTGAAGAAAGGGGGTTAATAGCCCTAATGTTAACAAGTATTAGAGGTAGGAGTTGAACTTGGAGGCCGTTCTCTTAACCCCATGTGCCTTATTTACAGGAAAAGGAAAGATGGAGTATTGATATTAGTAAGGCAAATGTGTTATAGGAACAATAAAAATCTAAACTGGAGATACTGTATACTAAATCCACCTAGATCTCTGTCCTCAAAATAATTAATGAGAGTTTGAACCAGGTAAGCTCTGATGCAACATTAAATTCTGATATTTCCAAATATAGAGAACTTGGATGCCTGAATGCTCAGTAGGTCCAATCATAGGCTCCCTAATTTGATAACACACAGAGAGAAGACATTACTCTTACTTAGTAGTAATCAGATTTGGAACATCACTGTGTCTATCCACTAAGTGAGGCTTTGTGGACTCATGCCTCAATAACTTTATGCCCTGCATCTGATTCTTAGAAAGGTTTTGAAATAAACCATTTCCAGTGTGCATAGACAGAGTGGACAAAATGAAAACCAGATATGGAACACTGGGGAAGAGAAACAGGAAATCAGCAAACCAAGGTGCAAACTAATGCACCAATGGTGGGCAAGTTGTGACTTTGTAGTTTTTCCAAAGTNTTAATCTTTCTAGAGTCAATTATATTCAGAACACCTCTGACTTAAATTCCCCCGATTTTCAGCCTCCTCATTCTAAATGTGCTTTTTAAATATTATATTTGTTGGTAACACTTTATTTAAGTTCATATTTATTTTTACATTTTTGTCATAGTTTTCCCCCTAAGATAGTTTTGTTGCAAATAAAACCATGGAGATCTTCTATGTATTTGATTAAAAAAAATAAACAAATTTAGGTACTTTAAAAGTATTCAGCTCCTTTTAACAACCATATGGTAAGTATTTAGAATTTCTACACTAGCCTCTAAATTAGAGAAGAAAGGAGGAAGAAATAAAGAAAATAGTAATTTTGAGAAAGGTTTTATCTATAAAATCTTTACCAATAAACGTGGGAAGAAAATGGATATTTTCATCAGATGGGCACGTTATTCTTTCATAAAATACCTGGGTGTTTTAAGAAGATCCACATAAAGTACTCAAGGGTATTTCAATAATAAATCTATCATTATAACAGTTGTATCTCTCTAAAAATATCCGCTGAGGAAAGAAAGATTTTCAGAGAAAAAAAAAACATGAATTCTGTAAACAAAACCTTGAAAGTTGAAAAGATATGACATAGTTGTCAGGGTGTGCTCGGTGGCCTCAAAAAGCCAATTATCTTGGTTATATAGTCATAAATGAACAGGCACTTGATTAATCATTTCCTTCTATTTTATTTTAAGTAGAGTAGATGTGGCCAGCACAGCCCTACTATTCTAGACTCCAGACTGCTAAGAAGAGCAAGCAAGTGAAGGTTGTACCCAAAAAAAACAGAGTTCAGGTGCTCTTGAGTTAGTTAAGTCCCATGTCATATTGTTTTCTGAATAGTGAAATGATTTGACCAAAATGGCAAAGGTATGGGGATTACTGCTAAGTGTATGGTAATAACGAGTGGATCTTTTTCATTGGGGGATCTTATCAAATGAAAAATATAAAAAATACTGAATGTTTTTGGTCCACAATAGGAAGCAAATCAAAGAAAAGACCAAAAACTACAAGGAGGACAAATGTGACAGTGGAGGAGATAAAACTCTGATTTTCAAACATATTTCTCCCCAGAAGCTAAANATTGGCTGGAGAAATACAGAAAATTATTCCAGAAAATAGACCAAAAATGAGGAAAGTAGCATCTATTTAAAACATTAAAAGTTCTAAAAGAAAGAGAAATAGATTTAGTTTGACAAGAATATATAGCTAGGCAAAAAAGTTGGATATCCAGGGAGAGGGATGCTGGTTCACATTAAGATTTTCAGAGTTTCCTAATACAGAAGTATCCTGATGAGGTGGCCAAAGTCCNTCTGTGGGATGTNGTGAAGCAGAACCCTTTGATCATCCAATAAGATGCTACAGCAAGTGTAATNAATTAGTTAGGAGTCTATTTAAGAATCTAATCTCCAAGGTTTTATTTATTTATTTTTTTTTGGTTTTTTGAGACAGGGTTTCTCTGTGTAGCTTTGGCGCCTTTCCTGGAACTCACTCAGTAGCCCAGGCTGGCCTCGAACTCACAGAGATCTGCCTGCCTCTGCCTCCTGAGTGCTGGGATTAAGGACATGCGCCACCACCGCCCGGCAGGTTTTTTTTTTTAACTGAATATAAAAAGAGCAATGACTTGAGGTTGCCTTAAACACATATCTATAATCAAATGAGGATCCAAATTCTTCATAACTCCCTAATTCTACCCAGAGCTACTGTTCATGGATGTAGGGGAGATAGCATGATGCTGGGGACATCAGGAAGGTCAAGCAAACAGCGATGGCAAGTTGGTGAAANATACATAGAAAGAAAATGACTTATCACAAATGTAGGTTAACTTCCTCCTATATACATTTAGCTCACTGTACAAGGTCCAAATCCAGTGGTATTTCTCAGAAGAATGCCTCCCTAGCTTTCAACAGGTGTTGGTGCCATGCTGTACCAGGCAATATGATTGAAGATAATCATTTAAATGTTTGCTGTCTCACCTCTTACTGAAAACAACCTAAAAAGATTTTAAATTCTAAACTCCAAGAACACTGTTTTATAATCTCTTCAAAGCTAATTTTTCTGATCACCACATTGCATTTTCTCATTTTTACTTTTTCCTCATCAATAATCTCAGTTCATACATCCTTGATGATAGTGATTCCACTAAATCTCCCTTTCCTCTCCCATCCTTGTTGTTTGGATATAATTAAGTTTCCAGGTTGCTTAGGAAACTAAACCTAGGCAGCAGCTGTCAGGGTTTTGCAATGAGGTCCCATTCCAATTCAGTTCCTTTGTCAGAGGTTAAATGGACAACACATATTATTCCAGATAAAGCATTTTTAAACTAATGTTCTTAATTGTTACTTNAAAATATAATTTACAATGTTNAAGAAATCACAGTTCTGAAAGTTGTTGAGGGAAAAGAACANGGTGTTGCTCTTAGGACCACATATTCCAGGAGGTAACAAGCCATTGTGTCAGATGCAGGCAGCATTGGGGACCTGGCTGTGAAGGAGATGGGAGCTGCTTTTGCAGGAATGCCAGCATCTCTAGGCAGGCAAATGAAAACCACCTGCCAGAGCAATGATACCCAAGAGCCCTCCTCAGGCCAGGCAGGCAGAGTCAATTGTTCTTAGAAAATGAAGGAATAAAAGAGTTCAGTGTCATAAAAATTAAAATGGTTCGAGTGATGAACAACATAAGGATAATAGCTTCAGCTGTGGCTTTTTCAGAGGCGTCAAGCTTTTGTAGATACTTATTGCATGTTTTATAACCATATTTAAACATATTTATTGGAGGGTGAGTATTTACATCAACTGGAAAAATTACAGCATTTCTTTTTTATGGATGTTAAAATTATTGACTGATATTTGTGGCATTTCTACACATGTACATTATTGAGTTCCCAACACACATTTATTGTATGCCAACAATGCAGTATAAATGTCTAGGTACAGAGTAATGTAGAGGAAGGTTGAAGAATATTTGTTTACACTTTAAAGATGTGTCTGTACCTAAGGTACCTTCTGATTGGTTTAATAAAGAGCTACATGGCTAATAGCTAGGCAAGAGAATAGGTGGGACTTCTGGTCAAAGAGAGAGAAACTGGGAAGAGGAATCTAGGTGCATAGGAGGCACCAGGAAAGTCAGAGAGGAAATGGGAGGAGTAGATGGAAGAGAGGTAATGCCACATGATAGAACATAGATTAATATAAATGGGTTAATTTAAGTTATAAGGGCTATTTAGGAACAAAACTAAGCTTTAGGCAGAGCTTTCATAATTAGNAATAAGTCTCCATGTCATTATTTGGGAACTGTCTGGCTGGACAGAAAATGACTCCAGAAGAAGAAGAGTCACTAAACAGAACAAAGTGTAAATTCCTTAAGACAGCTATGTCAGCTATGTTGAGAGAGTTTCTTCATCCAAATGATGATTAAGAATTGTGCATTTTTACATAGTAGAAATAGTATATTTTATAAAGAATTTGTTTTCTCCCACATGTGGAATCTGAAGCAAAAAATGTATATAAGAGTTTAAGAAAGGCTATTAGTGAATAGGAAGGGGACCCAAAGGAGGAAGAAGGGCAGATAAACATGGGGAATAGTGGCATAAGAATGATCAAAAATTATTTTACACACACACTGAGTAGATTATAATGAAACCCAGGATATAATATAATTATTACACACCAATAAAAGCATTTTCTAGTAGAAATAGTTTTACTTTTTAAAAGCATTATCCTTAAGATATACTGATTGTATTTATATATCAAAACTAGAAAACATTTATGGAAATTAAAGACCTAACAAGTATATTGTTCATTGNTTAGAAAATGTAGTGTACAAGTGACTGAAACAAGTTAGCCTGTAAAATATTTTTGTGGACTTGGTATTTCTCATGTAAAGTTACCTATTTAATTCCTGTATAGATAAAACAAAAACTCAATCTCTCATTGAAATAGAAATGTGATGAGACTTGCTCTACAGGCAAGTACAGAGATAATGTTTTATATATCTAAAAGAACTATGTTCTGTCTGCAGTTATGCTACAAGCATATATGTATATCAACTGAATAAAATTTCTTTTTTGACAAAATAAAATCCAATAAGATAAAACAAAAGCCATCACATTGAAGTTGGACAAGGAAAAGAGCCTCAAGAAAAGTCACAAGAATCAGAGACCTACATGTTCACACTAAACTGAAACCTATAATATATACANAGCGGACTTGGTGCAGACCTGTGTTGGTCCTGGGCTTGCAGCTGCAGTCTCTGTGAGTTCATATGAGCTTTGATCAGTTGATTTANGNGGCCTTNTTCTCCTGGTNNCCTCCATCCTCTCTAGCTCTTATACTCTTTCTATCTCCTAATCCTCAGGATTTGCTGAGCTCTGAGGAGAGGGATTTGATGGAGACATCCCAGTGAGAGCTATGTGTTCTAAGATCTCTCTCATTGCATAATGTCTGGCTTTGGGTCTGTTTTTTTGCAATCTGCTGCATGAGGAAGTCCCTGATGCTGGCTGAGTAAAGCACTGATCTCTGAGTACAGCAGAATATCACTAGGAATTTTATTGTTACTTCTTTTTTTTTTTTAACCAGTAGTATTTGGTTTTACCAGGTCTTTAGACTTTCTAGTCTCTAGTTCTTGGTCGCCCAAGCAGTATCCAGTGTAGGTTCCATTTCATGGAGTGAGTCTTAATTCAAATCAAACATTGGTCNGTGACTCCCACAAGCTTTGCGACACCATTACCTAGCATATTTTGCAGGTGGGACAGACAGTTTTGTGACTGGGTTGGTGTTTATGTTTCTCTTTTGGTAGCCTGAAGAGTACCTTCAGAAAGTTTGAAATCAATCTATCTCAAGGCCCAGCTATACTATTCTTGTTTATATGCCCAAAGGATGCTTTATCCTACTATAGGGACACTTTCTCAACCATGTTCATTGCTGCTCTATTCATAANAGCTAGAAACTTAAAAAATCCCAGATGCCCCTCAATAGAAGACTAGATAAAGAAAACATGGTAGATTAACACAATGAAGTATCATCCAGCTTTAAGAAATGACATAATGAAATTTTCAGGCAGATGGATGGAACAAGAGAAAAAAAAACACATCTTGAGTGAGGTAACTCAGGCCCAGAAAGATAAATATAATATGTATTTGCTTATATGTAGATATAAGCCATTAAATAAATGATAACAAAGCTACAATCCATAGACCCAGAGAAGTTAGGCCTAGAGGAAGGAACTAGGGGAGGATGCGTAGATATCCCTGGGAGGGTGAAATAGAATAGATTTTATGGGTGGACTGGATTGAGATGTGGAAATGGTAAGATCAGGAGGGAAATGGAAGGGGAAATGGGATTGAGGAAAGGAATGCAGGGAGAGACAGCTAGAATTGAGGGGCATTTGAGGGACAGTATGGAAACATAGTACAGTAGAAACTTCCTATTATATATGAAAGTGATCCTTATGAAGTATCTAAATGAGGCAGAGTCCCAANTGGCCATCTCTTGTCATCAAACAAAGCTTCCAATACTAGTGATATACCCAGCCTGTTATGTGCCACAAGGAAGGAGAGAGACAACACTAATGGGTCCCAAAGATTTTATTAAATCACCGCATAAGCAGATCACTGATCAATCATAGCTGTAAGACAAGGACTCAGAAGCTTGGTTTCTCCTGACAGCACNGAGCAGGGGCAGAAGTGGGATTTATAAGCACAAAATCACAAACATTTGTTGCCAAATTACAGTTACAATTTTCACCACTCAGGATGTAGAGATTAGGGACTTCCTTGCCTGTTGTCATTCCTTGCCATTAGTGTCAATGGGTATATAATGCAAGCCTTTCAGTCTAACCAATCAGATTCATTTGTTCCTTCTGTTAGGAACAGCCATGATGTTTCTAAAGAACTGAAGATGCATTACAACTGTTTCTATGGTTTAGGAAGGAGGTTGGTCAGTCATTGGAAAATTCTCAGCTCCTCTAGGGCTTGGGATCCTGAACTTTATTTCACTGTATAGGTAAAATGGAATCTGAAGTCAAAATGGCAGTGCTCCCTT
>LZPO01035376.1:0-10260 GCA_001675575.1 Neotoma lepida | reverse complement strand
ACAAGACAGAGACCAACACAGAAGAGCAGTATCAAAAAACAAAGCTGACAGTTATAAGAACAGTGAGAAAGAGAAAGTGGATGCAAACAACTGAGACAAAANGCAGACAAATAAGAGAGACAAGATGTGGGCTNATAAAGACACCATCCCCATTCTCATCCAAGCCAGGGACCCCTCGAGATCCTGTCCAACTTGGGACANAAATCCCTGGGTACTGCCCCACCTGGAAGACATCCCATCTCTCCAAAAACTGAANAGACTGTGTCCAAGCTGTAACCANTTGAGGCAAGAGAGGTGTCCATTCTCTTCCTCAGACTCAGTAGTGCTANTGCATCTAGCCTCCTTACTGAGTCCAAATCCTGGCACCAAAATCTTATCTGCCTCCCGAGGACTCAGACTCTGCCTATGGGACACCTCCATACAGTCCCTCAATGGCNCATCTTGGTGCAACCTCCAAATGTTACACATAGCCCATTATGCACCACAAAGAAGGAGAGGGACAACACTTATGGATTCCAAAGATTTTGTTAAATCACCACATAAANAGGCCACTGATGGATCAGGGCTGCAGGACAAGGGACTCGGGAGCCTGGTTTCTCTTGACAGTACCAAGTAGTGCATAAGTGGGGTTTATAAGCAAAAANNTCATAAACATTTGTTGTCAAGTTAGTTATAATTTTCATCAATCAGNATTTAGAGATTAGGGGCTTCTTTGAGTGTTCCATCATTGTCAATTGATATACAATGTAAGCCTTTCCACCCAACCAATCAAATTCATTTGTTCCTTCTGTTGTTAGGAACAGTCATAATGTTCCTAAAGAACTAAAGATGCATAAGAACTATTTCTATGGTTTAGGAAGGNGGCTGGTCAGCTATTGGAAGATTCTCAGCTTCCCTGAGGCTTAGGAACCTGAACTTAATTTCACCCTACCAGGTAAAATGGAGTCTGAAGTCAAAATTGTCATGAGCTGTAACCAGTCATGATGCAGACACAGCAGATAGCAATTGATGTTACCCTACCAGATGAATAATTTCCTGATGGAGGAGAACTCAGTTCAAGTAAGGCTTATGGGACCACTGACTCTGAAAACTCTTGTTTCTGTCTGTGATCTCACAAGTACAAAAACAGCTGTGGANTCTCCCCATTACCGTACATTTTCATGTAATGTTTACATGTAATCTCATGATTGCATCTCAATCTTATGGGCACATATATCTATNGATGGTCAGGAAGATGACTTCTCATTAAGCTGTGTAATTTTGATATATAGGAAATATACTAGGATATGTTTCATAACTAGAACTGCTGTTCCACAAGGACTNTAAGTCACTTANGCCCTGTTTTTTATGACTAGCTCAGACTGGCATAAAGAAAACAACAATTTCTTCTCAANTCTAAGATAAGCCACATACTATTGGCTGGTTTTGGACCTCAGAACAATTTCAAACTAGACTAAATGTCTCTGTAAATGGATCATAAGTTAAAAAATTTACAGCTATGCACAAGGACAGAGTTTCAGATGTTTAACCAAGGTTATTAACACAAAGCAACTTAAAATACTATGCCAGCCTCTTTTGCCACATCTGGCTGATAAAGACCTACTCAAAAATCCCTCAGCAGCTTGTCTGACCAGGCACTGTGGCCCCAGCCTCGGGTCACAGTCTGTACACTAGGGACCTTGAGGCCAGGCATTGCCATGGTTACTCACCTCCCTCAGATGTAGCATTTTTGAAACTCTTCCTTTTATTGAAAAAGCCTCCTGTTAAGAATGTATATAGCTGTGTAGAACAAAGGAGAACTAGAAAGAACTAGCGCTTAGAAGGAATTAGAGCTGTAGAGAGAAATTGAGCTGTAACTGAAGAATAAAACAGCATGACCTGAACAGTTCACGTGTGAGTTTATTATAGATAAGAAAATTTTCTAAGGCCCGCCCCTGAAAAGCATTCTCTTAGCAATCCCCGGAAGTGGCCTGAGAGCTGGTCTCGCAGGCTGTTAGACAAAATGGCAGTACTTAGGTCAAGGTGCTTTGGGCTGCTCCCTTCACTGGGACTGGGTAACATACAATTGAGTTATGGTCAAATGGAAATCTCCAAACAACTCAGTCTGTTGCCACATCTATTGGTTGCTCTCTGCAAACTGACAGTAAGTCCCTATTGCTGAAGACAATATCAACACAACTATTTAAACACAGGGAAGTCAAGCTGCTGCCTATANAGAACCTTTTTCCTTACATTCTAGTGGTTTTGGTATGGAAATAATTTTAAATATATGCCTGATCATTTGGTTGGTGTTGAAAATGGTGAAGACAAATTTTTGAAACCATGAGTAACCTTTTATGTACATTTCATCTGCTAAATTAATGATAGATTCAATTTCAGCTTTACAACTTAAAAAGTTTTTTTACTTTTTGTGGAATCTGGATTACAAAGGGGAGCATGAAGAGGGAAGATGTGACTGGTGTCCTTACTCTGACTCAGTGNTGAAATGCAGATGGCTTGAGATCAGATATGGAGATTTAAAAAGGAGGAAATTTGGGAGGCAGATGTGACAGGATTTTGATTTTGGGGTCTAACAAGTAAGAAAGAGACATTAAATTCCAGGTTAGTACTTTGAACACAGGCAGATAGTGTGGTGTTAGGACTACTTTTTGAGAGAGCAAAACACCAGGAATATTATAAATGATAGAAATAAANTTGAACACAATTAGTGGCTCCGTGTTGCTCCTGGTACTGGAGACACAGTGAAGAGCAAGTTGGGGAAGTAGAAGGAAACAANTTGTTGAATGTANAAGCATGATAATTTGTGGTGATATTTTGTTGTACCCTAATAAAATCTGTCTGAAGATCAGAGAACAGAACAAGCCACTACATTAAACATAGAGGCCAGACAGTGGTGGCACGCACACGTTTAATCCTAGCACTTGGGAGGCAGAGATCCATCTGGATCCCTGTGAGTTCAAAGCCACCCTGGACTACAAGAGTCTAGGAGAGAAACAGTCAGGCAGTGGTGGCACACACCTTTAATCCCAATGCTTTGGAGTCACACATCTTTAATCCCAGCACTTGAGATCTCATGCCTTTGCTTGGGAAGCACACACACCTTTAATCCCAACACTAAGAAGGAAGTGATATGGCTGAGCAGAGANAGGTAGATAAGGTGTGAGGAGACAGGAACTAAAGCTTTTTGGATGAAGTTTTTTCAGCTGAAGCCTTTTCTGCNAGAGGCCCTTTTCGGCTGAGGACTCAAGTTTTTNNTCTGAGGACTCAGANGCTTTCGAATAGAGGACTTGTGGAGTTGGCGAGGTGAGGCCCGGCAGTGGCTTGTTCCTTTGTTTCTCTGATCTTTCAATACTTACCCCAGTATCTGGGTCTGNNTTTTTCACTATAAGACCATTTTAGAATCNAGCAACAGTAATTACATAGTGGTAATGTACTTTATAGTTCTAAGTCTGAAGTACTAAGTGGACATGAAGGAGATGATAAGGATGTGATAAACAGTGATAAGAGAATATAGAGGTGAGCTGTTTCAGCACATCTTTTGAAGAATATGTTATACGAAATGACTAGTGGGGTAGACACAGTCTTAGGAATAGCTAGGTACCCTGCATTCCCGNAAAAGGAATTAGTTAGGCCAGAATGTCTAAGGCAGTGATTCTTAACCTATGGGTTATGACCCCCCCCATAAGGGTCACCTATTAGATATTTACATTATGATTTAAGCAAAATTACAGCTATGAAGTAGCAATGAAACAGTTTTATGGTTGGGGGGATCACCACAACATGAGGAACTGTATTAAAGGGTTGCAGCATGGGGAAAGTTGAGAGCTACTGGTCTAACGTATGAGCAAACTACATATGTTCCAGAAACAAATGTTCTGAGTTGTTAGAGTAACCAGGTGAGTGGAGGGAATGGAAGTCGACATATTCACAAAATTGAGCAGGAAGTCAAATGTTAGCAAGANTGTGAAAGTGAGCAGGTTTAAGTAAGGAATTTCAATTTTATTCTGATACGAATAAGAACATAATGAAAGAGTTTACTACCATGTAAAATATTTTGAGTTTAAGGGAATGAGAAAGTAGGCTACCAAAAAGAAGAACGAAGTAGAGTGATTTTATAAGGCTGCTCCTTCTTAACTGGTGACATTTCCTCTCAAAGAATTATGAGACAAATTATCAACTAAGGATAAGGGCTAAGAATGAATATGAGGAGGTTTGGGGAAAGAATAGAGGAGCAATATTCTTTTGCATAAATACAGGTAAAAATCAATTTNGGTAAGATTTATCCAGGTTTTATTTTTGTTAAGCTAGTGCTAACAGGTTAAAGGAGAATGGAGGAATCGATGGTGCTTCCAGGTGTTTGGTTGTGATATTATGTCCCAGGATAAGCATGAAGGATGATGAATGAGTGAAGGCATACACACAGATAGAGGTCCTCAGATGAGGGAGAAACTGCTTTACTGAAGTTATTGAAGTGAGCCATAAGTAGAAGTTGGAGGAAGGAGAGAGAACAANAANTGAAATTGATGTCTAAAANGTGGTGCAATTGGTCATGATGTGGACTTGAATAAGTGAGAAAGGTGGAGAACACATTCAAGGAAGTGAGAAGNCAGAAGATTGGATGGACTGTTTTAATTCAATGGTTATTGGTGCCATCAAATCTCAAGTTTGGATTAGGAGCAGAGAATATGATGTGCCAGATGCTAAAATCAGTAAGTGTTTTCAGCTAAGGAGCATATAATTTAATTACATGAGCTTCAAATTATCTTGAGCATTTGCAAAAAGACTAGAGAAGAGTGACTTTGCTAGAATATGTCATTTTANAGTGACTTCCCCATATACATGTTCATTAAAGTACTGAGGTCGACCAGATGGTTAAGGAAAAATGTTAAAATAGAACTAGAAAACAGAATAGCNAGATGTGTGAGAAATGAGAGTTTTGGTTGGTACACGGAAGGTGAATGCAGGGAAACGGTGACATCGACTGACGAGAACTGAAAAATGAACCAACCTTTAAGAAAAGNAGGGAAGAAAGAATACGAGAGGATGAGAAACACATGGAGGAGTACAAGAGGCAGAATNCAAGTGGAGANGCATTTCAAGAGGGAGGCAGGCTTTGCTACNTCCAAGGCTGTGCAATTTTCAGTTAAGGTAGTAACAGNAGAGTATTATCTGTGTAGAGCAATGTGAGGATGGGAATGACTGTAGAAAAGTACTTATCTGTGGAACAATGATGTTACACNTCAGANCGCCTTAGTTTTCAGATAGACTTAAAGGTAAGAGATGTAGTTTGGCAAGCATGAATTATTCCTAAGAGAAACAGATGTGAAGTCTTTGGGTGGAAGAATGAAGGTAACCAAAGGGAATAATGAGACTTAGAAATGATTTGTAGTTATTGTTTCAAACAAAAGCCCTGTATATGAATAAATTTTCACATTCATATTTCCNTATTTCCATATGGTAGTGAATGCATTAAAATAATATTTAAGAAATATCTACCATCTATAGTTGATTACACATTTGTCAAGTGTAGTGANCATATCTTATTTGACTTTGCTATCCAAATATCTACCATAATGCTGTGTAGCCATGACAGATAGCATTTTTGAATTGGTTTCTACATCAAAATGATATTTTAGGATACAGCAATGGAATTAAAATGAATCNTGGAGAAAAAAGTTTCAGAAACAGTTTATAATGACAAGATAAAGAGCTTAATCACTGTGCTATGTTTGTCAGGGAAATAGACACCCTTAAAGCAATGTTAGAAAGACTCCTAAGAAAGTAACCCTGAATGACCTACACAGCAGAGAGTGCCTTGAATAGAGCAGCAGTTTAGGAATCATTGGAATGGAAGGATAGATTACATTGAAAGAAAATACTCAGCTATCTTCCAGAACTGGACTCTTTCCTCAATAACTAACCATGTAACTGGAGAAAATTATTTAATATATCCCCACATACANTATTATTCAAGTATCTCCAAATTTTATTAAAAGCATCAAGTGAAAGATAAGGATTCATTCAAGAAATTCTTTCTAAGAACAAAAAGAGTCTATGGCTTCTATGATATGAACCAAGATATTTCTTATAGAAACTACTAAGAGAACTTTATTTTTATTGGAAATGGGCAAGAAAATGGGCAAGAAAAAATCACCCTCTTTCCCCAGGTTCAAATGTGGGATACATGGCTACTTGGTAAGGGCAGGCTATTAATATTTATTTACCTCAACCCTGAGTTAAAGACACAATTTTCTGGACAAGCACAACAAATCAAAAGAACTGTGCATCCTTCCCTACCATAACTTTGCCCCAGCAGAAAGCATGCCTGAGAGATAAGCACTAATGATGAGAAGTTCCACATCTCTGTTTAAAGGAATTAACTTTGNAACAATTTGTAGAAAAACCCACAGGTTGGAAAAAAAAGAGCATTGATGAAAACAATTATTGTGGAAAGTATGTGAGTTCTCAGAGCTTTGTGATTAAAGTGAACAGCAATCAAAACTTCAGAACAATCAAAAGTTAACCAGAAGAATCAAAGGAAAAGCCAAGATGGACCTTGGAAGAATCACAGATGGGGGATGGGACAGGTCTGTACAAAGAAGAGGAGCAATCAGAGCAAGCAAGGTGTGCACCTGAAAAAGAACAATCAGAGAGGGACACAAGGAAGATTTGAAAATATTTCCCAAGACACACACACTGAACAATTGGCAGAGAGCAGAAGCCCCAGCATCCCTAGGAAATTAAATATATCCTCTGGTTGAACAATAATCTCGTCTGATCAAGGGGACACTCTTACAGAGCCAAATGAAAACTAAAATCATGCACACCTTTGGTAGTCTTAAGGACCCATGCCTGCATAAGTCATGTTCTATCAGAAGTCTTATCTGTAGGAAAAAATATAAGCTAATAATTCCTGGCTAATAAAAGGGGAGTAAGTAAGCTCCCTAAAGTGAGGAAGCCATACATGCATATAAGAGCAAAACAATAAGAGAAAGTAATAGCTTACTAAGGAAGATTAATCATAAGCTTTAAACAACAAGAAAAAAAACTTATTTATGCTGACCAAGGTTCTACCCTGGCATCCAGGTTAAAAGATAAAAGGGAGAAAGTCTGAATAGAGATACTAGAGGTTACACACTCTGTCTGAGGTATATTTCAGAGCCAATTCAACCAATCCATTAAGTGAATGAATAAATGACCAAGTAAAATAATATCATCAACTATGGGGTGGGGGGGTGGAATCAGGATCTTGACATATTATAATGAATTATCTGAAATGCAGGATATTAAGCAAAACTTACTAGAAGCAATCAAACCAGAAAGTATGACCAGCATTTATAAATACATTCAGAGAACTACAGTGGACCATGTGTAGATAAAGATGATATGTTGACAGTATTTCCTTAGATAAAGAATCAGTAAAGAAACATTTCTTTCTTTAAAAAAGAACCACATAGCAACTCTGGAATTGAAAAGCATAAAAACTGACATGGGGCTCCAGTAAGAGTGAGTAGAAAGAAGAAGGAAGGGAAAGAAGAGAAGAAAAGGTAAGGAGAAAGTCTGGTCAAAGAAATAGTAAGCAAAAACTTGCTGAAGTTGATGAAAAGCATTCACTTATAAATATAAAACTTAAAAACTCCAAATAGGAGAAGAGCATCTGAATCAATAGCTAGACAAATTACAATAAAAACAATGGTAGCAAAAGACAAAGAAAAAATCCAGAATACAGCAAGATAAAATGACAGGGACAAGGGAGCCCAAGTGAGACTATTTTAACGGCAGATGTCTCATCAGAAACAATGAAAGTTGGAGGCAGTGGGATGACATATTCAGAATAGGAAAAGTGAAAATTGTCAACCAAAACTTTTTCCAGAAAAAAAGTCACCTGTCAAAAATGAAGGCAGAATAAAGAAATTCCAAGATACATAAAAACTAAGAGAATTTGTTCTTTATAGACCTGTCTTAAAAGAAGGGGTTCTTCAGGTTGGGTGTCAATGATATCAGACAGTACTTTCAATCCATCCCCTGACAAACTCTATCATTAAAATAAGTATGTAGGCAATTACAGAAGATAATGTAATTGATCAATTATCTAGTCAGAAAATCTATAGAGAAACCAAGAACTTGTATTATACTATAGACTAAATGGACCTGACAGACATACGTAGAACACACCACCAGAACTAACAGAAAACACATTTCTCTGAACACCTATCTGATATTATCCAGGATTACTCACAGGGTAAGCTACAAAACAAATCTTTTTAATTTATAAAGATTAAAATCATATCAAATATTTTTAATGACAATGATATGAGATTAGAAACCAGTAACAGAGAATTTTGAAAGACCCACAAGGATGGAGAATAAATGACATCCCTAAACAACTTGTACACCAGAAAATTGAAAAGGAAAAACACTGCATCTACTGGCTATCATAAACATAGAGAACACAACAAAAAAGATTTTGAGAGTGAAGTTTATAATAATAAATGATGATATTAAGAAAAAGAGGAAAGATGGCTGGGGTTGTCACTTAGTCAGTAAAATATTTGGATTTTGGTCACAAGGATCTAAGTTTGATCCCTGGAACCCATTTTATAAATACAAAAAAACACAAAGAATTTCTGTAATCCCAGGACTTTGAACACTGAGACTTGTAGATCCCAGGGGCTCACTGACCAATCAGCAAGTGCCAGGTCTTTGGAGAAGCTTTGCCTTTAAAAAGAGGTGGAGGGTGTCTGAGGAATGACACTCAAGATTGCCTTCTGACCGCCTCATACATATGTTTATACGGGGATGTACAACATCACATGCATGTGAACATGCATAGATAGACAGACAGACACACACACACATACACACACAGCAAAAGATAAAAAGAAAACTCTCACACAATCTAATGTCACAACTGAAGAAACTAAGAAAACAAGAAAAAAATCTAGGCACAAATTTAACAGAATAAAGGAGAGATAAATGAAATATAGAGTAAAGAAATAAGAGAAAAATCTCAACAAATGAGGTGTTATTTATAAATATTTTTTTTAAATTGACTATTTTTAGGCACAGTAAGAAAAAAATAGACAATGCTCAAGCAAATAGAAGCAGAAATGAAAGAACATTACATCTGAANACACTTGAATTTAAAGGATGCTGGGTATAACTGTGAGCAACTTCACTATAATGAATTGCTATATGCTATTACAAAACATATCTAAAAAGAAATGGATAAATTCTTAAACATACAAACAATACAGTGACTGAATGATGAACAATAAATCAGAAGACTGAGCAATAAGAAATCTCCTATCAAAGAAAAGCTCTAAACCAGATGTCCTGGAGGTTGTACCAAGAATTTATAAAATAATTAATGATATTCTTAAAATCTTACACAGGAATGAGAAAAAGGAACCTTTCCACTTGCCTTAAGAGGCCAGCATTATCTTCACACTAAAGCCAGATAAAGACACTGAAAGAAATAAAAATTACCATTCAATGTCCTTAATGAACATGGATGTAAAATCTTCAGCAAAACTAGCAAGTTAAGAGCAGTATCATATTAAGAAGATCACATTCCATAATTAGGCATATTTTATCCTTTACAGGCAAAAATGGTTTAATATAATCTAATTAATCACTGTGTGACATCCTGTTACTGAATAGAGGATAAAAATAATACGATAATGTCAATGGATATATGAAAAGTATGCGAGAAAAGCTATCCATTTATGTACATATATTTTAAAACTCTCTTAGAAGTTAACTATTGAAGAACTTTGCCTCAACATAATAAAGGCCATACAGGACAAGTCTGCCTTTTAAGATGGAAATTACAGGTACGAGATAAAGAGTTTTAGTATAACATTTTTATTAATTTTTGAGAATTTAATATAGTATATATTGATCATAGTCACCACAAACTCCTCCACCAAGATCTTCTCAGGTACAACCTCACCTCTCTTCCCCTCTCAATTTCATGTCCTTTTCTTTTTTAATAATTCACCAAATTGAATTTATTCTGGCCGTATACTCCTAGGTGGGAGACCATTCACTGGAGGATGTTTGACCTACCAGGACCACACCCTTTTTTTTCCTTTTATTGACAATAGCTCTTTTACTCACATAATATATCCTGATTACTCTTTCCCTCCCTCTACTCCTCCTAGTTTCTCCCCACCTCCCCTCCCATCCAGATCCATCCCCTTTTGGACTCTGATAAGAAAACAAGCAGGTTTTTTTTTCTTTTTTATTTATTTATTT
>LZPO01035375.1:29061-55419 GCA_001675575.1 Neotoma lepida | reverse complement strand
GATTGATTGATAATTGTACTGACTGAATAGTAAAGTCACAGCCACTCAAAGAGGGTGATTTTCAGAGCAGTCAAAAGTATTACCAAGCCATATGCTATTTAAATATGCAAATTAAGTAAATATACACATCAGTTAAAACAAAAGTAATAGCAGAATATACATTCTTTACAATCTAATGAGAAAGTCATATAACACAGTGAAATTTCAGGATGAAAAATAAATTTTAAATAAACATTGGATATTAAGTTGTCATAAAATGGCATAAGGTAATCAAATATGAAGAGATAATAAAAGAGATACATGACCACCCACAGCTTCCACTGGAGATTTCCAGGAATATACACATAAAACAGACAGAAAATTCAGTGCGAAGACCTGAGTGGTGTTTTCAGCCAATTTCACTTAGTTTTCANCTGTAGAATATTTCATACAAAATGCACATATCTTTGAAGTATACTCATAACTTCACAGACAATATGTAGCACTGTAAAATAACTCTTCATAAACGGAAAATGAATAAGATGATGAATGGTGTGTCCTCTAANCATACTGGCATTAAATTACAGATCAATAAACATAGACCTAATAAATCCTAAGTATTTTAACTTTAACATGAAGAAATATGTCAAAGAATAAGTCAGTAAACTAGCAAAATTTTACAAATAGAATAAAGTGAAAACCCACTGCATCAAGTTCATGGGATCTTATGGAAAGGATTTAATAAATACATATTGGAGAAAGGATAGTGGTTTTAGGAAGCTGATAAGAATGCTGTCTCCCTACCTGCAGAAAAATAAAACTAGGTGAGTCACCTGTCACAAAAATCAAACTCAATATGCATTAAAAATTGACATGTAAAACCAGAAACTGAAGCTCCTAAGGGCAAACATATGGATGTATAGGATATTGGAATAGGCAAGGAACTGTTTGGATAATGTGTCAAAAGCAAAGAGACATCTATCAACCAAAATAGAAAAGTGAGATTGCATGAAATTAGTTTTTCAACACCCATCCTCAACACTGGGTGGTCAAGAAGCTGAGACTAGACAGCCCAGGGACCTAGGGGAAAACCAAATACTACTATTCTGCTATAGGAATGGAGCGATAAATGACTCCTAATGACATTCTGCTATACTCATAGATCAGTGCCTTGCTCAGCCATCATCACAGAAGCTTCCTCCTGCATCAAACAGGATCAAATATAGAGACCCACAGGCAGACAATATGCAGAGAGTGAGAGACCTTGCAATATTCAGCCCTAAGTATGATGTCTCCATCAAATTCCACCCATCATGCCTCAGGGAACCCTGTGGAAGAGGAGGTAGAAAATTGTAAGAGCCAGAGGATATAAAGGACACCAAGGAAACAGGCCTTTTAATCAAAGGACTGAGGCACATATGGACACACAGACTGTGGCAGCATGCACAGGGCCTGCACAAGACTAAGTCAGATAGGGTCCTAGAGCTGAGTGGAGAAATGGACACAAGCCTCCATCCCTAACCAAGAAGCTAGCTCCAACTGACAGTCACTCACAAATGAATGTTTTCTCTAACAGAGTCTCACTGGGTATATAAACCAGTCTTAAGGCCAGGCTCAGGCCACCAGTAGATGGCTAACAAAAAAAAAACTCAATAGAATTTTGGGAAGTTCTTTGTCTCATTATCCCTTGTCATAACTTTTTCCCCTACTAACTTCTTTGCATATATACTACAGTTTCTGGTTTTGTGGTTTTTTTTTGGAATTTCTGTGTGTGCCAACATGTATGTCTCTAAGTCTATATGTGTTTCTTGCTATTTTCCATTGGCTTTTTTCTTCTGTTTGTTTGGTCCTATTCCAGTGTGTTTGATTTTGTTTTATTATTATTATTTATTTTTTTTAGATTTCTATTTATTTATTTTTAGATTCCTGTTTGTATTCCAATGAGAATGAATAGAAAGATTGTGAATTTGGGTGTATGGAGAAATGAGGAATATCTAGGAGGAGTTGTAGGAAGGTAAACTGTAATCAGANCATTGTCATATGAAAAAAATATATTTCCACATAAAAAGTAAGGTGTTAGGCTTCAAAGTCGACAGATTGGGTGATTCNATTCCCAAGAAATGTTCAAAATAGGTTCATTTATAGTGACAGATCATGGGTTGCCAGGAATTCAGGGGGAAACTGTGTGGAAACCATTACTGGTGAAGGGATTCAGCTTCCTTTTAGGAGTGATGAAATTGTTCTACAACACACTGTGTCGATGGCTCCATGTATATCCCTATGAGTTATGCACTTCAGATGGATAAATTGTAGGATATATGAATGTTATTTTGACGAAGCTGCTTGATTAAAACATACAGAATGAAATGCTGATTCTTTGCAACAACTCTTGCCCAATAATGTGAGGTTCTTCTGCAGTTTCCATTGCTCCTGCAAAGTCAGGGACCACAATCCAAGCAGGCTTCTGTTTAAGAATGGAACTCCTACCACTGTTCCCCAGAAGAAGGACCTGGGGGCCTTACTCTCAGTAACTGAGAGTAAGGATACTTCTCTAGCATCATGAGGCAGTCTAGCTCCTCCCTGACACCTCCACCCCCGAACACCAGCTCCCTTCCCTGCGTGCTCACAGTTTCCTCTATGAGAGACCTTTAAAACATGCACTGCTCTTGAATTCTATTTGATAGGTATTAAACACCATTTACTTTGAGTGGAACAGCTCAGTTATTCCTCCTAGCTGAGACCCAGCAATTCATTGTAGTCCTCTGCATTTCATTTATTAGCAAGGAAAGAATTTACTTGTTAAAATGTTTAAAATCATATTTATTTATGGAATGTATGGTGGGGAAAGTACACACACACACACACACACACACACACACACACACACACACAAAGCTTGTGAGAATGAGGAAAATAACCTACAGCATGAAAAAAGATACTGCAGAATAGGAGAAAGCATTCATAGGTAATTTATCTTACAACTCAAAAGCAAAAATACACAACCAAAAGCCCTTCNATAATCCAATTAAAATGATTANCTGATTTTTACATTAGACATCTATCAAATAAGGAATAAAAGTGANCAAGAGGTATATCAAAAGATGCTATATATCACCAATCACCAAGGAGATGTAAGCCAGAATCATAACAGGTTATCANTCCTTTATAATGAGAACAACTATTAAAATATAAAACAAACAAGTGCTGCTAAGTATGAGGAGATAACATAGTGATTATTGACAGGACAAAAAATATTGCAGCTATAATGGAGAATAATATATGAGCTCCCAAAATATTAAAAATGGAGNTACTACATGACTGAGGACTCTCACCACTGGGTATAAACACACAGAAATGCAGTCATTATATTAAGAAATGCCTGCATTTGCAATTTGGTTACCATGGTATCCACAACTGTCATGAAATCAAAACAGCCTAATTGCCCATCAATTATTAAAAGTCTCAAGAAAATGCAATTTTATACATTTATATATAATGGAAAATATTCAGCTATACCGAATAAGAAATGAAGACATTTGAATCAAAACAGATGGAACTGGAGGGTAATATGCAAAAACAAGGATGCCTGAATGAATACTATGTCTTTTCTCTCATATATAGAAGCTAAAAGAAAAAGCAGCCTTAATATAGAATAAGCATTAATAGAACCTAGAAGTGTTTAGAGTGATAAAAAAAAATCATGGATAGTAATACCAAAGCACAGTTAAATAGAAATAGTTTGGCACTCTGCAGTACAGTGGGATGGCTGTAGCTCACAAGGACCTATCTTATATTGGTGAAGATCTAGACTAGAGATGCTGGATGCCTCCACCACAAAGAATAAATTAGGATGGAAAATGCTAGTTGCTCTGAATTGATGGCAACATANTTGTATATATGTATATATCTTAGGGTTTNTATTTCTATAATAAAACACCATGGCCATGACAACTTGGNGAAGAAAGCATTTATTTCAGCTTACAACTCTCAGGTCACACTTTAACATTAAAGTAAGTCAGCGAATGAACCCAAGGCAGGAACCTGAAGCAGCCATGGAGGAATGGTGGTTATGCTCTCCTTCACTTGCTCAGTTTGCTTTCTTACATCACTTAAAACCACCTGCCCAAGGGTAGCACAGCCCACAGTGAGCTGGGTCATCCCACATCAATCATTTATCAAGACAATATCCCCACAGAACTGCCTACCCAGCCAGTCTTTCAGAGGTAGTACTTAGTTATGATTCTCTCTGCCCAGAAATGTCTTGGTCACATTGACAAAACCCAATAANTACAGTATGCATGTTTTAAAATATTACTGTGTCCTCAGTAATATGTTCATTTGATTTATGTTTATACAAATAAAAGTAGAATATAAAAATAAATAATGGGAACATTCATGAGGATGACTTGGTATACACACACAAAGCCTGACATTAGAGGCAACATAGAACTGTCTAAATGATAAAAGCCACAAGCTGAAATAGAGTACTTCATTTAGCTCTGGTGTAGAATCCAAAACTTTTACCTCACAGATATTGATAGTGCACCAGTGCCTCCCAGAGCCTGGAAAAGCAGACAGGATGAAGAATTGGAGGAGGTTTGACCAGCAGATACCCATTGTGGTTCTATAGAAAGGTATGCTCTGAGTTTCTGCTACACAGAATGTCAGTGTAATCCTGGTAACAGAGAACATGTTTCAGGAAGCTGGAAGGAACAACTATGAAAGTTTTATGAAGAATGTTTGAGCAATTAGATATGATTGTATAGATTATACAACAATTTTANAATAATGGATAATTGCATATATACATGAAGCAATGATAAACAGTAACCTATGGCAAGCTACAATTTTCNNCTTTTAGATTTATTTTTATATTTTAATCTGTGTATATGTATGTGCCTGTGTGTGGGAACGTGTATGTGTGAGTACAGAAGATGTAGTGGATTCTCTAGAGATGGAGTTACAATTGTGAACCACCTGATATAATCGGTGCTGAGGATGAATCCTAGGTCCTCTGCAAGAGCACTCACATTCTTAATGTTAACAATGAGTCATCTATCCTACTCCAAAATAGNTATTATTTTAGTGTATTGATTACTTCTAAAATCCCATTGAGGCTGACTTTGTTTATATGATGAATCCTATCAAACATTTAAGAGAAAAATTTCTATATAAGCTCTCTTACCAAACATACAACATTGGAAAACATTTCAACTATTTTATGAGGTCAGAGTATATAGATTTATATGTTTAATCCAAATTTAATATATTCATGAAAATGTATAAGTATATATTTGAAGCTCTTAAAGCTGTACCATTAAAATAGATGACTGTTATTTCATGGAAATTACACTTTGATATTATAGCTTACATTTTGAAGTCATCTTTGTGCATTTGGTCCTGAAAATAATCACATTAAGATCAATATAATTCAGAAAGTTGCAAGAAGCTGGGATTTAAATTCAGAGCAAGTGAAAAGAAAGTGCATTTTATTTTTTTCTTGAAATTTATTCCCCACTAGGGAATAAAAAGAATTCTCATGCATTACTGGCAATGATGTAAAAAGTATACAGCCATTTTCAATAGATCTACTAGGCTGTTCAAGCCATCTGCTAAGCATTAAGTAAAGGCATTATCTCAGCAAACTCCATTGCTTACAATAGCTCAGGCAGCAGTGGGTGACATTTGAAATGCACAAAATTATTAGGAAAAATTGAAGAAAAAAAGATAACCAATTTTAACACTANAGATAGATCCATGAAGTCTATTGTGGATCTCATAGAAGAGCTGAATTGTGGGAAACATGTGGTGGAGGGCTGAAAAGTTGGCTCAGTGGCTCTGAGTCCTAGGCTGCACATGCATTAGGACCTAAAANCAACCTTGGACAAATGGCTAACTGAGGTGCCCATTTAACACATCAGTGTGGATGCTGACAGCCAGGTTCTCCTGCAAGTACCTATTAGAAAGNCCTGGCACTGCAGCACTTCTCACCCCTGCCCCCCTACCCTAAACCTTTCCAGTCCCTGAGCTTCTGTTCTCTTCCCCCAGCTTCTCTTTCCTGTATAACCCAGCCATTTGGCCAAGCACTCTCTTGGTTCTTCTCTTAGTCCTTGAGGCCTCTCTTAGTCCATTTGCCCTATCTCTCTCTTGCCCTCCCTCTCTCTTCTCTTCCTCTTGCTACCAACCCCCATGACCCAGTCTATTCTGCCAGCCATATTCAGTCTGAAAGGTTCTCGATGCCTCTGGCTGTTCTCTCANATCTANAATAAAAATCTCCTCAGACATACCTAGGAGTGGTCATGTCTTCATTTTCATTCAGATCTGTATATGGGTCCCCAGAACCCACACAAAATCCTGGGTGTTGCTATGCATACAAGCAAGTCCAGTGCTGTTGGGTCAGAGACAAGAGGATTACTGGGACTTGCTGGCCTCCAGCCTAGCTCCAGGTGCTGTGAAAGACTCTGTCTCAAGGGAGTAAGTTGGGCAGTGATGGCCCCTGACTCTCAAAGTTCTCTTCTGGTTTCTGTGCATGTACAATCATAGGTACCACCACCATTCCCTAAACAGGAGCACACACCACATTCACATATGACATACACAAAAGGCATCAGTAGGAATAAAGTTAAGATTTATTTAGTATGTAATCAGATAAGANTATAACAAAATCCCTAAGCCAAGAAATCTTTTTAATACGTAAGGGGATATGCTAAAAATAAAAACNGAAGGCACCACTGTTGGATAAATGTGACATGCTGTGAAGGGTCTGGAGAAGGTGCAAATGGTGGGTGGATTAGAATGCTTCCTGTTCAGAAAGNGAGGTAGCACAGACAGGCAGCTGATCTCAGAGCAAAGCATCCTGAGGATGATCCCACCCACAGCATCGGAAGTAAACTCTTCTTTACATTCCTCCCAAAGGTATGTGACTCCTCCTCTTTCACTTGAGCCACTTGGACTTTTAGACAGTAATAACTTCCTGTGGTTCTGCAAGAATGGGCCTCCTTACCAACTCTGCACTTAAATAACTGTAGATCTTTATTCTAAAACATGAAGANCACTACTGATATGAGGAAAATATAGAGTAAAGGAAAAACAGTAGCTGCATCAGGTCAAGTTTCCTTTAACACATGAGTCACAATATCCCCCATCCCTGAAGTATTTCATTTTCATAGCTCTAAAATTAATGTTGAGAAACAGGGATACTACTGAGATAGACCTGNCCATGTGATTCTCAGGCCTTTCAAGCAAGTTTACAGGGAATTTAGGAAAGAGATTGAGCTAAGGGCTGGGGAGGCTCAGAATGCTAAAGCAAATTGTAGTGGGCCCCTTGTGCAGAGCAGGGGAGTTGGAAGACCACATTGCTAAGGGAAATGCTGATGGTGGATACCCAGCATGTGGGGTTCCAGAGGAATATAAGAACTGTATTAATAACTTCCCAGAGGCCATTCTATGTCAGGGCCATGCCCATCAAAGGCACTATGTGAAAATAAAACTCCATTCAAAAGGAGAGAGCCTAAACTGATAATACCACTGGAGGAGTTCCCTGCTGAAAAACAATCTAAAGAGTTGTTACTCTAGGATCAGCTAGGCACATATGAGCCACTTCAACTCTGATCCAAGCAAGGCAGAATACATCTTGAGCTGACAGCAGAAATTGGCACATGGTACATAAGGNTTTTATGAAGGAGGAGGAGTTCATGGGTGCTCATGGGAAGAATTCCTAAAGCCTGAGGGATGAGGNAGGGTCAGATTCACTGCAAGGAGGCCCAGAGAGACCACTGCATGCAGCTGGGAAGATGAAGCTTAATGTGCAGTGGAGACACCAGATGTGTGAGAATCCAGAACCATGGTGCATCTGCCAGAAAAAGCTAGACCAANGTGAATGNTCTGTATTGTAGGAAACAGAAGAGAGCAGGCTGCCGAAGCTCTCTGACTCCAGATGACTCCAACATGAGCCCAGGTGCCAGNCACAGAGCTGCAAAGATGGGTGTNTGTCCTGATTTTACCCATAAGTGCCTCCATCTCATCTTCTAGAATGGAAATGTTATTGTGTCGCTGTATATGGAAGAATGGAACTTGTGTTTGACACTGTAGGTGCTAACAGTTAAGGGATTTCCTTGANTCTCAAATGAGATTACAGACTATTATGTATGCATTTGGTTTGTTTATTGTGTGTGTACCTATGTTGTACCTGCACATGCCATGGCTTACACATGGAGACAGAGAAAACCTGTAGGAGTTGGTTCTTTTCTTCTACCATGGGGGATATGAGGATCAGATGCAGATCAAGGTGGTGGCAAGTGCCCTCACTCACTCAGTCATATTACTGAACAGATACTGTGGATTTTTGAATTGTATTAGGTCTGTCAAAAACTAGTAAAACATGGAAATGAATTACATGCTTTACAGTGATTGGTTTGGGGGTGAAATTGACAAAGGGTGGACTTATGATAATCTTTATTATCAACTTGACTGTATNTAGAATCTGCATAGAAACACACTCTGGGTGTGTCTATAAAGATGTTTNATTAACTGAGAAGGAAAGGCTCAGGTGAATGTGGGTAACTCCATNCCTTTGGCTGGGGGCACCGACTGAATAGGAAAAACCAAAGGGATTTCCTGGTAATGTGTATAATATAACCAAATGCNCCATGTTCCTGCTCTTATTCCTTCATCTCCACCATGGGCTGTATCTCCAAACTGTGAGGCAAAAATTAACCCTTCCTTAAGTTGCTTCATGTAAGACAAATTGCTAAATGGTCTTATTAATAAAAAACCCANAGCCAGATATTGGGGTTAAAACCGAGAGATCAGAAAAGCAGAAAGAAGCTAGCCACATTCTCACCACTCGGAGATTCTCAGCCAAAGAGACCTACTTCCTGTATACCCATGCCTATAATGCTTTTCTGTTCTGCCATCTCATTTTCTCTCTCTGCCCAGCTACATCACTTCCTCTTCNTGCCCAGCTCTGNCACTTCCTGTCTGTCTGTACACACCTCCAGACCTTTATGGGCAGCACTGGGATTAAAGGTATGTACTACCACACCTGGCTCTGTTCCCAGTGTGGCCTTAAACTCACAGAGATCCAGATGGATCTCTGCCTTCTGAGTGATAGGATTAAAGGCTTGTGCTACCATTGCCTGACCTCTATATTTACTATAGTGGCTGGCTTTTTCCTCTGATCCTCAGATAAACTTTATTGGGGGACATAGATAAAATACTACCACACTATAACATATGATCATATAAAAATTTAAGTCTATTAAAATGAACTTTATTAATCATGTTTGTTTACAGCCATGTATGTGAATGTGCATATAATTAGGATATGTGCTTAATATGTGAACATAAAGATTAACTCGGTGTGATTCAAAATACATGGAAAGAAGCAAAAATGTATTAAAATCTAGTTTTGTTCNAGGTCTTATAAACAACACTACCTTTTTNTATTATGCCATCTTCTAAACACTATANATATTTCATNAACAAAAATAAAGATGAGTCAAATAAGCCAAACATTTTGAAATGTGGTANTCCAGAAGCAGGTTCCAAAACAGGCCTAGTAATTAATAATTAGGTAGAGGCTTGCAAATCAGATGTTCACATCTGCACTCAAACAGCAGTTGACTAATGCGGCATTTTGTATGTGAATGCATGTATGTGTGTTTATGTAAATACACACGTGTGTACAGAGGACAGCCTCAGGTGCTGCCCACCATTTGTTTTAAAACAAGGTGTCTAATTGGCAAAGTGGACTAGACTCTGCCTTCTCCCTCCCTCCCAGTGCAGGGGGAGGAGACATTTCAACACAATCTACCTTCTTTGTGTAGGATGTACAGAGTGAACTCACAGTAACAACTGAGATGCCTCCCCAGTCAGTCCNAAAGGATGTGTTTTTAAAACAGCCATCATCCTATCTTTCCTTACCCAGGATGCAGGACACTTTCCGAATTCATTTTCAGGACCTTGTTTTATTATGCACTAAATGTTTTCTTGAAAAAATGTGATTTTTACTTTCCTAGAATAAGTTATTCTCTGGATTTTAGCCAAACTCTTCACCTAATATGTTGCAAATACTTAGGTTAGACTCTCAGATTTTTGGTAACCTGTTTTTGTAATGTCAAAAATAACTGATGCAGGTNTTGTAACTAATAATAGGTTCTGAGTATGAGGAAGATGTGAGGCTGTACGAAGAAGTATTTGGAAAAGTCATCTCTGTTGAGTCCCAACAACAACATTCAAAGATAAAGAAACTCCACATCTTAGACCAAAAAAAAAACACTTGGCCCCAGTGTTTAAATGCCTTATCAATATTAGTCTATTTTGGTCACTATGTAATTTTGTCTTCAAGTGGTTAGAATAAAATCTTATCTGAAAATATAGAGCTGAGACTCTAAGCAGTGAAAGATGTTAATTGCTTCAATTATACCATTTGGAGGTGACAGAGTAACCCTCTTCTTCATTGTGCTCTTTGCCATAGCTGAAGTGCCTTCATTAGATGTCCTTCACATCCAGAAGCAGGACGAGATTAGCACAGGGCTATACAGAGAGCTCCTTAATGGGAATTATCTTTTATCTGCTGATATCAGAGTCAAGCCAAATGCCAGTAGAAAAGAACAGATTATGTTAAATAGACAGGGGATTCCCCAAAGTCCTTCTTTCACAGTTGATGACTATCTCAAGGTTTCCATAAGTGGATATTAACTGTAAAGTAAAGGAGAACCATGCTACAATCCACAGACCCAGAGTGGCTAGGTAACAAGGACGGCCCAAGTAGGGGACACATGTATCTTCCTGGGAAGGGGAAATGGAGGAGACTGGGGGTGAGTGGGCATGGGAACCTGAGGGATGAGTGGAAGGGTAGTGTGCTGAGAGAGATGACTGGAACGGGGGGCTTTACAGGGTAGAAGCCTGATGCAAGGGAAAGTTCACTGAGTCTACAAAGATGGCCCCAGCTAAGCCTCCTGGCAGCAGTGGATGCATAGCCTGAACTAGCCATCCCTTGTGATGGGATTGGTGACTATCCTGATTGTCATTGGAGAATCTTCATCCAGTGACTGATAAAGGCAGGTTCAGAGATCCATGACTAAACATAGGGCTGAGCTTGGGGAGTTCTGCTGAGAAGAGGAAGGAGGGCCTGCTGGAGCTGAGGGAAAGGGACATCGGAAGAAAACCCACAAAAATGGCTAGCCTGGCTCATGGGAACTCACAGCCTGAACTAACAACCAGGTAGCCTGCAGTGAACCAACCTAGGCCCTCTGCATATATGGGACAGTTGTGTAGCTTGGTCTATTTCTGAGACTCCTGGCAATGGGAGTAGGCCCTGTCCCTGGTCCTTTGGAACTCATTCCTCATGCTGGATTGCCTTGCCCAGCTTGAATACAGGGGAAGGCGCTTGGTCTTATGGCAGCCTGATATGCTATGCTTTGCTGTTGCCCATGGGAGGCCTGCCCTTTTCTGAGTGAATACAGGGGAGAAGTGGATTTAGGGAAGGTAGAGGGGAGGTGCAGGGAGGGAGTGGGAGCAGAGCAGGGAGGGGATGATTCGGTAAGGATGTAAAATAAATAAATTTAAGAAAAAGAATACTGTAAAAGAAATATCCACATTTATGAAAGACATACATTTCCATTAAAAAAAGCATGAATGATGTCTAGTAGAACAAGGAGAGACAATAATACAAGACCCTGCTGTCCAAATTTCATTGTTGAGACTAGGGGCAGGGTGGGGTGGGAAGTGGGATTAACTGACACTACTGATCTAAAGATATACCCTTTAAATAGTTCCTAAATGCTCCAAAGGATTCTGTCTGTCCATGCCTCTGTTTCTATCTTTTTTGTCCATTCTATATCTATCTGCCTGCCTGTCTATGTATTGATGTATTGATATATTGATGTATCTATCTATCTATCTATCTATCTATCTATCTATCTATCTATCTATCTTCTATCTATCCACATACACAACTAATTAATTCTCTGGACGTTAGTGAAAAAAATACTTCTGAATTTAACAANTGAATTGGAAAGAACAACCTGAACAAAGAAGGACTACAGGGGTGAAATTCTCCTTTAATGTCTTAGTTCAAAAGTACCATTTTCTAAACAACATTGGAAATGCTAACGCTCTGTTCATTCCAACACTTCCCAGGCCAAGGTGACTGATGTCATACTTACAAAATTATTTTCACTTAAACAGTGCCCAAGAACAAAGGCTAAATAAAATGGGTTGTAAGCAAAGCTTCATACAGAGAAATCAAAGGATATGAAAAGGAACCGTGGAAACATCATGAGATGAAAATGAACTAAAGGCCTTTATCTTTTATTTATATTGTGAACAAATGAGAAAGCCTTGATATGGGATGATAAATTGCTTTCAAGCGCAGGATGAGCAAAGGAAATGGTAATTAATACCTATTATGCCTTTAGATTTTTATCTCAGGCAAGAAGAATGTGCTGTGGGACTTGGAGCACAAATTAAAGGTAGTAAAGGTTTTAGTGATTTTGAAATCCATATAAGTCATCTTAAATTTGAACTTGAGGTAATTATCATTTGTATTCATTCTGAGTCACAGCGGGCATTGGCATGAAGAGATTTCTAAGTGCTGCATGGCAGGCCTGGTTCTGTGATATGTCAGGTTAAACAAGGGCTTAAAACCAGCAACATTTGCTTTGCTTCAGAATTCAATGTTTTCCTTTAATCTCACAAATGGAAGAAATGTCCCAGAAGGATTAATTATAATGTGCATAATAATTAACCAAGGTGGAACTTAATAAATCAGGAAAACATATAACCTGGTTTCATTAGTTTAGCCATTATCATTGGCTTTAGAAGGCTCCCAATACTTTGGAAATGGTGGCTATTTTATTATACACTTTTTTAAAATAATAATACTCATTCCTAGACAGATTTAAGGGGAATTTTAATTTTAGTCATCAGTATTAATAAAATTCCATAAAACAAACACCTGTAGTTGAGTAGGGCTCACCCATCTAACACAAGGTATTGTTTTATTAGCAGGGGGTGGAAACAATGCTCGATCTGTTTCTAATGGCCTTGGGGAGCGGACTCAGGCCNCAACATCAGACAATGCAAGACTGCACTGATATTGATAACAAACTCTGGAGAACATAAAATCCAGAGAAACAGTTTCAGCAAAGGTGTTTCGGATCTAGAATTTTATCATAAGACATCTTTGCAGCAAAACAAAATATTTGAGAACCTCTAGGATCAGATGATGCCTGAGGGATCTCAGAGTCACAGGGGGTGAGAAAGGTCAAGATGTCTTGCTACTAAAGCTTTTCAGAATTTTTTTCCTGCATGCATAGAGTAGTCTTTGATATTTCCACACATCAGCATTCAATGAAGATTACTTTCTGAACTGACTTTTATCCAGATTCTGTCACTGGCAACACTGAAGCTGGAGAGGTGGACCAAAGCCACACAAAAGAAAAGATCTTGTTTTCTGCAACTTGGCATGCCAAGTCCACAATTCACATTAGCTCTGCCCTTATGCATGGTGGCTTCATTCCCCACTACACTATTTTTTTATTTAAATTTTTTTTCATTTTTACATACTAACCACAGTTCCTCCTCCCTCCCCTTCTCCTGATCCCTCCCCACCTCCCCACCATCCTCATCCCCCATTCATTCCTCAGGAGAGGTTAAAGCCTCCCTTGGGGAGCCAACAAAATCTTGCATGTCAAGTTTAGGCAGGCCCAAGCCCCTTCCCCCTTCATCACNGCTGAGCAAGGTGTCCCACCACAGGGAATGGGCTCCAACAAAAGCCAGTTCATGCACCAGGGATAAATCCTAGTTCCACTGCCAGGGACCCCACAAACAAATGAAGCCACACAACTGTCATCCACATTCAGAGGGCCTATTTCTGGCCCATGCAGGCTCCCCAGCTATCAGTTTGGAGTCAGTGAGCTGTCACTAGCTTGGATCAGCTGTCTCTGTGGTTTTCCCCATCATGCTCTTGACCTCCCTTGCACTTATAGTCCCTCCTCCCTCTCTTCAAATGATCTGCAGGAGCTCAGCCCAGTGCTTGGCTGTGGATCTCTGCATCTGCTTCCATCAGTTACTGGATGAAGGTTCTATGATGACAATTAGGGTAGTCACCAATCGGTTTATAGGGGAAGGCCAGTTCAGGCACCCTCTCTGATAACTAAGAGTCTTAGCTGTGGTCATCTCTGTGGGTTCCTGGGAGTTTCCCTAGCACCAGGTTTCTCCCTAACCCCATAATGGCTCCCTCTATCAAGCTATCTCTTTCCTTGCTCTCCCTCTCTGCCCCTCCCACAACTAGGGCATCTTGTCCCCTCATGTTTCCACTCCCCATCCTCTCCTCTCTACCACACCATCTCCTAGTTCACCCAGGAGATCTTATCTATTTCCCCTTCCCAGGGCAATCCATGCCTGTCCCTCTTAGGGTCCTCCTGGTGGGGCTGGAGTGATGGCTCAGTGGTTAAGAGTACTGCTGCTCTTCCAAAGGACCCAAGTTCATTTCTCAGCACCTACATGGCAGCTCACAACTGTCTGTTACTCTAGTTGCAGGGGAGCTGGCATCGACAGACACACATGCAGGCCAAACCCCAATGTACATAAAACATCATCTTAAAAAAAAAAGAAAGAAACGGACTATACTTTTTTGTAACCAGCAGAGCTGTTTCCAGGAGAGTCTGTTTTTTTCTTCTCTCCCAACACTGATATTCTGAGGCAGAGAGGACAGTCAGGGTGTACAGTGTTCTGGATTAATATTTCAGTAACATTACCTCTCTTAAAGGAACAGCCAGTTTAGTCACAGGTGAATAAAAGCAGAATGACAGGGCTAGAGTTTGGCTCAGTAGGAAAGTGCTTGTGCTGCAAGCATGAGGACTCGAGTTTGGATCCTCAGCACCTATATAAAACGCTGAGCATGGAGGCTTGCATCTGGAGCCCTAACATCACAGAGGTGAATTCAGGAGAATCTTGGAGTATACTGCCAGTTTGCCTAGACAAAATAATTCAATAATAGATTCAATCTCAAACAAAAGGTGGACGTAGTAGAGGAAGACGTGTGAAAAACAAATGCATGTGCACGTTCACCTACATGCACACGTACACAAACACGCTCACCCATACATTAAGCATACATATAAATATCCATTCATATCACACACACACACACACACACACACACACACACACACACACACACTCATGAGAGGGGGTGTGGAGAGGTGAAGGGGCATTTTATCACAGTAGACAGATGGCCTAAAGAAGAAGAAGGGAGAGATGGTACTGCCAAGCTGTCTCTCACTGACAGTCTGGGGATGTCTAAAATAACTAACCTCAGACTGAGAATACTAAGCTGATTAATTGAGAATTTCCAGGATTAGCACTGTAAACAGATGCTAGATTTGGGAATGGGCTAACTAACTGCCCACTTTCTCCTAGTGTTAAAATGTATAGATATATAGATAGATATAGATATATAGATATAGATATAGATATCGATACACATACATAGATATATATGCATATACAGATACATATTATATATAGAGAGAGAAAGAGAGAGACAGATGGATGGAAGACCTTCTGTGGTAACATACTTTGTTGTTCCTTTAAGTGAATCTTGCTTGATTTTTCTATTATTTTTCCCAGGACCTTGAGGTGCTGTTTTACTGACCACTAGAGTGTTCTGTGACTTTGCACTCTGGATCAACCTCAATATTATCTACTTTTGATCATTTTCCACTATTCTTTCTCTAATCCTAGAAAAGTAGCTTGTATATTGCTAATGTGGACCTGCTTGTTGGTGTCTGAATATACATTTGCATGGCTAGGATACATGTATTCCCAGACTAAATTCTACTTCTGGGTTCATTGTTCCCTCAAGAAACTATAGTTCTTAATAGAATAAAATTAGTTGCTTGGAGATTAGGTTCTGGGATTTACACAGGTCTAAGACATGCTTTATTGTTCTTAACTATGGAAACAGCTATTAACAATAATATCACTGATCTGTAGACAGTAGTTTTAAAGGGGTCTGCTTCAGAGGCTAGATCCTTATCTAAATGTAATGTAGTTGCCACATTGATGGGTCTTAATAGCCTGTCTTCAACTGAATTCTGTATTTGAGAATCATTTCGAGTTTGTGATGATTTTTCTTTTTAAAAGGTTAATTTTTTATTTATTTGTAGTATGTGTGTGTGTGTGTATGTGTGTGTGCCTGCATTTTTAAGCACATGCCAGGAAAATGTATGGAAGTCACAGGACAATTTTCAGGAGCCAGGATTCTGGAGACTAGACTCAGATTCTGGGATATAGTGACAAGCACCTTTACTTGCAGTCACCTGACAAGTTCCTGGACTTTAAAGCTTTTTCTAAGCTTCTCTAGCCCAAATTTCTCCATGTGGGAAGCTCAAGGTAGGCATTAAATCAAAGCACAGAAATATGCCAATAACTTCACCACTGACTTGAGTCCTAGCCAAAAAATTTTTGCTATTTTAAAATTTCCATTACAAATATGAGAATTAAAAAAAGAAATTATAAAGCAGGTGATTCCTATGAGCCACAGAACTGACCAGCATAGAACCTTACTCCTGTGCACACTTGGGAAAAGATATCTGGGGTTCCACTCTGTCCCTTAGCTCTGAGGCTGCTGTGATTAAGGACTTTCCATGGGATTCACTCAGGTCTCTTAACATCAAAGGGAAAGAACTCTGTTCTCCATGCCTCCTCACTTACTAGCCTTTCAGCATATGGTCTTCTGTGCAAATAGCCCTATGTTTCATTCCTAAAGTAGTTCTTCAGAGAAAAGATGTGTCACCCAAATAGTGCACAGCATTACTCAGAGTAAATCTGAAAGCAGAAATTGACTTCCGCTAAACCATTAAAGTGCACTCTATTAATAGGTATCTTTGGCAGTAGGGATCTTTGCAAACTATTAATTCACACCATCTAATGAGTTTCCTACTTAAGACTCATGCTGTTTACCAACCCCATAATTAGATCAAATTCTTACTATTAAAGTCACCTTGTATACATTATTTAAGAGTAGAGCTTCAAAAAAGAAATTCATTACCTAATTAGCTTTTACTAGAGCTATATATATCCTGTAAGCTTAATGTATATCTCATCGTATTCTTTCAAAATTTTTGCTATTTTAAAATTTCCATCAAATTTGCATTACAAATATGAGAATTAGAAAAGAAATTACAAAGCAGATGATTCCTATGAGCCACAGAACTGACCAGCATAGAAAAAATATCCTTAAAATATAATAGTGGCACCCATATGTTGTCTATACCCAACAGCTGTCTAATTGGACTGGAAGTACACACAACAGGAGGGAAATCATGTCTTCTACTAGAAACTTCACTAACTAACCAGGTTAGTGATGTCTTGGATCTTAGAAGAAAATCTATTGCTTCCACTTTGGTAGACAAGCATAATTAATTCCTAAGCAAACTCTGTAATTTATCCTGAGGCAAATATATCTAAGTGNAGCTCTCATTACTCAGTAAAGAAGTCTCTCTTCACATCAAATGGATACCATTGCAGAAAAATCACAACTGGACACAATACGGAAATCCGCAAATACTGCGGATCCCTGAAGGACCAATGAACACATCTACAACACAACTCCTGCACCTCTGACTCAGGGAACACTGTGAAAGAAGGGAAAGAAAGATTGTAAGAGGGAGAAGACTAGGAAATCTTCTGAGATTGTGTCTCCTGGAAACGGCTGCCTAAGCAAGACTTGAACAATGACGGTATCAATAGACATACTAACTGAGGAGGAGGAGAATCTCATGGGTTCCAACCCCTTAGATAAAGAACTGCAGGCAGCCAATGAGTGTTGAGAGGGAGAATAAGCCTATTTCAGAATGATCTCCCTAATTGGTTATTCAATACAATGAGGCCGATTCTGAAATCATATACACATAAACAATACTGCACTGAGACCANATCCTAGGCTTCTGGCAGCACCCTCTCTACATATCCCTAAACCAAAACACATAGTATACATAGCAAAGAAAGTGTTGAAAGCTGTAAGAGGTGGGGAAAGACAGAAAGTCACATATAGAGGAAAACTTATCAGANTAGCAGATGCTTTCTGANTGGAAACTGAAAGCCAAAAGACTCTGGAGCAATGCATTCCAAATCCTAAAAGGCTAGCCTAGTCTAACATCCCCAGCAACTCTATTCTGTCATAATTTAAGGAGAAAGAAAAAATTTCCATAAGATAAACAACCTAAAAACTTATATCCAACAAACCGAACCTAAAGAAAATATAGGAAGTAATATTTGGGGCTGAAGGGAGGAATGAGCAGAGCATAGAGATTGTGGAAAAATTTGAGATCATAATTGTTAAAACAAAAATTATCCTAGTCAAGGTTTCCCTGAATGNTCCACATCAAGAAAGCCATGGTGCAGCATCCTCCACAAACTCACATCCACAGTAAGTTTGGGAAGAAAGGCCAGATCTGTGATGGTTAATGTGCAGCTTACCATATGACACTGTACTTCATCTTATTTTCCTTCCCTTGCTTCTGACTATTCTCTCTCCGTCTCTGTCTCTGTCTATGTCTCTCTCTGTGTGCGAGTGTGTGTGTGCCCCTGTATCTCTGTCTTTCTTTGTCCCTATTTGTATGTATGTATGTGTGTGTGTGTGTGTGTGTGTACACTGTACATGTACATGCTCAAATACGTATGCAGCTGCACTAGCCCATTGTGCTAGTGGAAGCCAGAGATGAATGTTAAGTGTCATCCTGTATTACTCACCACCTTATACTTGTAGAGAGGCTCCCTCACTGTACCTGGAGTTCATCTTTTAGGTAAACTGGTGGCCAGTGAGGAGCTGTCTGTCTCTACACTCTACTGGNACTTGGATAACCAGAACAGACCACCCAGCTCAGCTTCTATGTACCTGCTGGGGAGCTAACTCATGTTCTGGTGTTTGCACAGTAAGCACTTTATCCACTGGGCCATAGCTGGGCTACTCCAAAGAGGTCACTTGTCAAGACACCTTCTAGAACATGCAGACACTGGAGAAAAGTTTCTGTTTGAGGACAAAGAGAAGAGCCAGAAATTTTGGTTTTGTTTTATTTTGTTTTTTGAGCCAGAAGTTTTAAGCTTCATTAACTCACCATATCTTCAGTTTCTAAGATGGGGAAGACTTAGAGATTTTAAATCATGAACTGAACACATGAAGTTATAGTCAAGTGTGAAGTGGAGCATGTATCACACTTAACCTTGAAAATCACGTAGGTGCACTGTGTACTGATTCTGCCAATACCACTGCGGATTTGACCGTTGTTGATGAATCACTGGGTCAAAACTCAAATGGGGGCAATTTTGCCATTTACGGGTTTGTGTGCTAAGAGACAACTTTGAACAGCTGTGTGAAAATCAGATCACAAACGTCAATACAAGTAGTTCATGTGTTTAACCAGCTAGCTCAGGGCTCCATGTTACTCAGCTGATCCTCCAATCAATATGATTTTAATTAATGGTGGTTTTATTTTTTGAGTGCTTGAGAAAATTAAGGGAAATCTTAACCAAGAGATGTACAAAAGTGAAGGTATGCTTTTGAATTTCAGTTTGAATTGTTCAAATTCAAATTCAAATGAATTGTTCATTCATACCTGGATTATAGAAGGCTACTTGCCATTGTGTAACTCCCTCCATTATTTTTTTCAGTAGTTATCTGTATGAGACCTTCATCTCATTCAACAGCCTTATGCTAAATAAAGACACAGGTATAAATAGGATATGTGGACTTTTATTATAGTGAGGCCTTTAAAAGTATTGCACTCTTGCTACTAAATTAAATGTACATTGATAAAATAATTACTTAAGCTCATCTTATAGATCTTATCAGAAATTATGGGAGTTAATCTCAAAAGGGCATTTTTGAAACTTAGTTTTAACAACTGCCCCCCAATAATGTGTTAATCTATGTGTGTGATCATGGGTAGTGATGAGGGAATTCCAGCATAAACAATTTGGGTTTTGTTAGTGGAAAGACATTTTTAAAATGTAGGCTTTAGATGCTTCAGAGGCATAATATGAAGCTATAGAAAGAATATCAACCATAAGAAGTGTGCACTCCACATGAAAATTAGTGCACCCATGGCTATCTCTATGATAATATGGTNGACACACCCAATGCATCTTTTGCAGACTCCACTTGTCCACTTCACCATTGTGTTCACTTACCTGGGTCACAGCAGTGGGAAGACAGAAATGTACTGCAGTAAGCTACTCAGGGGTGCATATAATAACAGGAAAAAAGTTAATGACTTATTCGAAATCCAGAGATAAGTTTCAGTACGAATAGATCAGTGAGAATAAAATATGACTTCATATAACCACAAGATTCTGGTAGGGTATGCCATTGTTGGCTCTACTTATTCATTGCACATACCTAACAAATTTAATAAATATGGAACACAGAGGTCCATATAAGAACCACCCCAGAGAATGGAGTTTGTGACAAACAGTGCCTATGTCATACTGAGGATTGAATGTGGGAATTAAGTCCCTAATCCCTGTAGAAGTTTCCTTTCATACAATCATGTAAGGTGAATAATGGATGAAGGAAACTGAATCAACCTGCTTCAGATTACAAACCAAAACTGAAGCAAGAGTCACATAGTCAAACTGTCTATCCTCTTAACCATGTCAACTTTAACTCTAAAAGTGTGCACTGTGTGTTCTCCAAAATTAAGTTAATTCACTATCACATTGTAGTTTCTCTCTTCTTGTTCTTATTTACTCAGAAAACATCTTAGACTCAGCATCATTAGCAATGAACACCATCAAGTGTCATCCTTTGAATCAGGTNTTGTGGCATCTCTACCACTAAGTACAATGGAGGTAAAGAGGAGGATGGAGAGGTCTGGGTCAGCATGGACTACAGAGTGAGACCCTGTCTCAGAAATCAACACGAAACCAGAATAAATCAAACAACAAAGAAACTAGTCTTCTACCAGAAATGACACTTTACATTTATTCTCCTAGGAAGCTTACCACAATAGATTCTGGTCTCTCCATGGAAGTTAATGTCACAGCAAAACTGACAGATGCTGTTTGTGAAGGATGATTTGGGTCACACCCATCACATGATGATAAAGCCAGGCATGAACGCACAACCTTTCATGTAAGATTCATTCATCCCCCCTTTATTAAATTGAAAACAGATTCCTCTCTCATACAATACACCTTGATCACAGTTTCCCCTCCCTCCACTCCTCCCAGCCAACACCCCCACGCCCTCTGCAGCTCTCACCTTGCCCAGATCCACTCCCCCTCTGTTTCCTCTTCAGAAAAGAGCAGGCCTCCAAGGAATGACAGCCAAACAGGACAAAGCATGATACAATAAGACAAGGCAAAAAATCTCTCATATCCAGGATGGACAAGGCAACCCAATAGGAGGAAAAGAGTTCCCAAGTGCAGAAAAAAGAGTCAACAGATACACCTTCTCCCACTTTAGGAGTCCCATAGAAACACCAAGCTAACAGCCATTCCATTATGCTGAGGACCTGATGCAGACCAATGCAGGACCCATGTTTGCTGCTTCAGTCTCTTTGAGCCCTTGTGTGCCCTGCTTAGTTGATTTGGTGGACCACATTCTCATGATGTTCTCCATCCCCTCTGACTCCCCTCTGACTCCTATAATTTTCCCTCCTCTTCTTCCATGGGGTTCCCTGAACTCCAAGGGGTTGGATCCAATAGACTGTTTAGATCTGTTTAGACTCTGTTTAGATTCTCTCTCTCTCTCTCTCTCTCTCTCTCTCTCTCTCTCTCTCTCTCTCTCTCTCTCTTTCTCTCTCTGCATAATGTCTGGCTGTGAGTCTTTATCTTCAGGAATGTGTCTCTGAAAACAACTCAGGCTCCTTATTTGGAAATTCCATGTATATGTATCAGACCTTGAAATTATATTTGCTATTTTTATAGATGGCATTGGGTATTGTGGTATTAAAGCCTAGAAGACAAAGACTAAGAGGTAGAGAGTGTGACATAACAGTGCTTGTGGTGATAGTCAGTATAGAAGCAAGGTCATAATGGGTCACATTATCCCTGAAATACTTTGGTGAGGAATATTAAACACCAGCATAGCTAACTCACACTGTGTTATCTTTGTTTCCACAGGTAGGGAGTTTGGTGTGAGTGCCACACAGAAATCTANGGTCATTTTATCTAGCAAATAAGAAGAAAATTTTGAAATCACTTCAGTTGCTACTGCTGACATCTAGCATGGCCAGGTGAGGGGAATCATACATAATTCTGTGTTCTTAGCTAGATTTGTGAGCTTTTACAAAAATAATAGTTTTCAAATAAATACTTTCTCAGGAATAGAATCCCTGTACATCCATAATTTAGTGGTGATCTGTGTCCTCAGAATCTGGATGTATGTGAGAAAACTATCTAGTGTCTCCTTTGAGGCCCACATCATGTCCAGATGCCATCCACCTCTAATTCTTCCAGACCTCTGCAAAACCATAGCTATGGCAAGTGTCAACCTTGTACTTCTAGGAATCTATATCTCTATTTGTATCTTCTTTCTAGTGTTTTTTTTAAACTTGAGTAGATTTTACTGATGTCATTAGACATATTGAAATGCATTTCCAATTTTAGTTGTGAAAACAAGTTTTAAAGCAGACTTAATTGTAATTATTATATACCCTGCAGCCACCTAGTCCAAGCTAAGTACAAGCCACACCTCCTGACTCACTAGTCCAATAGTAAGACCAGCTATTATTCTCACATACTCCAACTGATCAGCACATACGTTTTTCTGATACCATCAACCTCCTCTCCAAGCACATTGTGAGGTGTGTCTTTCCTCTCTCATTTTGCCATATCTCATACTTGCTTNCAAGAATGGAAACTGTGTATGGCCTTTTGGGAAACCACTACTTTAGGATCCTATTGATAGATCTCACAAACATATGTTGAGGTCCGTAAGCATGACGTTCAGAGAGGTGTCTAACTATGTTGCTTATGCAACACCCTATAGAATGTATTCAAAATAGATGCTCCATTACCATGGAAACACTAGAGTCACGTGAAGACAAATTCAGTGTCCTGGGAAATGCATACACATCTTAGAATTGTTCTTACTTAACTGGTGTTTTTATTGCTCCTATCTGCCCACAAGAATGAACATTCCATGAGGACAAATATTTCAACCCTTATTTTACAAAAACATATGCCCTATATTTCCTAGGATAGTAATCACTGCACAAATATGCAATAACTATTTGTTGAATGAATATTTGTTACAGTAATAGTGAAAACTGAGCTCTAATGCCTCAATTTTATGTTTGATATTATTTTCATTTTAACCAGATCATAATGATTTCTTTCTTGACTACATCTTCTAGAGTTATTACAAACTGCATAATGTGTAGAGGTCGAGGTACCAGCCCCCACCCTCTATCCAGGGTTCCTTAAGAGAAATGTTTCAGGAGCAAGGTAAAAATGAAAGATTTCTTTAATAATTTCATACATATGGGCAAATGCTCTTCATACTGTGTGATCTTTTTGTTGTTCTTTGCTTTTTCCATCTTTATTCTTCTCTACATCTTTATTCTACATCTTCATTCTATTACATCTTTATTCTACTACCCATTACAAATTCTCAAGCGTGTGTGTGTGTGTGTGTGTGTGTGTGTGTGTGTGTGTGTGTCCATTCATTAGCAACCTGTTAGTAAAAACTACAAAATAAACACTCAGGGACAAGTATTCTGATAAGAGTCACACATGGCAAAGACTTGGTTAGTTTAATTGGTGATTGACAACAGCTGTAGATTGTAAAATGTTCTGGCTATCTCTTAAAAGGATAGCTACAAGGGTTACAAGCGAAGAAACTAAACCAATGAGAGATTTAAGGAAAAGGCAAAGAATCCCTGTACTATTTTATGCGATTAATAATATCTGGAAATGGTTAATCAGTTAATAGCCTTTTTCTGTTAATTACCTGACTCTCAGGATCTATACATAGGCTACTGAGCCTAAAATCTTGCATTAAAAATGGTGTAGAAATAAATACAAAGGGTTGGTTGTTGTTTGAATCAGAGTGGGGAGGTGTTGATGAGGTAGGGCTGGTGGAGGAAGCTTAGGGCAACATAGGTGCTATTGACCTCTAGAAGGACTAAGATATAACAAGACCAGACGACACCTGCACTATCACTTCTAGTTCTCTATAATTCTTTGAAGGGCTTAGATNCAACAAGGCCAGGCACCTGCAATTCCACTCTGTGAAAGTTTCACAAGAACACTTTGTTTGGCCGATTTGTCTTGTCAGTGGCTAAGGATGGAGAACGAGACCTCTAAGTGTCTACAGTCCACATGGAACAATAGATCTAGTTATGAAGCATATTTTAGTATGTTTCTATTCATCAAAATTATACAGTTAAATAAGAAGTCATCTACCTGACCACCCACAAATATGTGTGCCCAGTAGATGGAATATACATGAGATTAAACACACAAGCAGTGGGAAAACACCCATAGCTGTTCTTAGGGAAGAAATGTAGCGGTACATGAGAAAAATTACAGACAGGAGCAACTGGTGATTAACAGTCAGTAACTCCACGGTCTTGCCAGGTGGGGCTCCCCATCAGAGAGTCTAGTGGGTTGACCTTCTGAACACTAGTTGTCACTCTTACTACCTCGACAATACTCTTACTCTTACTACCCTNGACAATAACGGATTAAAGTGTATACACAGCCCCCCACACACATATGAACTCACATCTATCATTTAAAAACCTATGTGTAAATGTCTGTCAGAATATGTGGGGTGGAGACAAGTTAAGCCTTGTGTCCCTGTCTTTCAGGTTATTTATGTGATTCAGCAATGTTCTACACATTGTCATGCCTTTGGTTTCTTCTGAAAAGTTGCCATGTTTCCTAATACAGTTGCTCGAGATTAAATCAGACAGTGTAAGATGCATTTCATGGATCTAAAGAGGATCCAGCATTTGATAAAAGGTCTGTAAATGATAATTCTTGTAACCAATATTCACATGAACAGGTTATCAAATATTTTATAGTTAGATTGAATAACTTTCATCTTAAGAATCTAGCGGTGCCTGTAAGAAAGAGTGTAGGAAGGGTGTGATTGATGAGTATGTAATTGTTGGGCTTTGGCCACAAGGATCATTATAAAGATGGGTTCTATGGTGCTGATATGATGCCACATTTTAATTTGACCATTTTCATGTTCTGGCTAACTATCTTGTGCCACAAGCTAACATTTATTGTTTCTACCCTGCCCTGGAATTAAAATTTCCCAACAGGACTGAAAATTCCTGATTCATTTTATTAGAAAGCTGCACATATTTAACTGTTCTTGTTTATTGCTTATATTTCTATGCACTATTTTACTGGGTATCCATTCACAATATTCATACTTTTAAAAGTATTTATGTTAAAATTGTATATTAACATCTTTGCTCTGGACATGATTTTATAACACAGTCTGGCTGTGAAATTAGTGGCTCAGTGCAAACATTTGATGGTATCATAAAATCCATAAATGTGGACACAGCTGTCTTGTCTCTAATTTCATATATGAATAGGCAACAGTTACGAGGTTTAACATATAGAAAACAGCTTCAAAAGACACAAATTAGAACAGTCATATATACTTTTAATTTCTCAACTTCTATGACTCTCTAGTAGGAAATATTTATTGTGTGCAGTGTTATCAAAATCATTTATTGGTGGGAAACCCTAAGATGGAAAATATTAGAAATTATTATGTCTATACTTCATTAATCACAAGGGCTGATTAATCTATAAGATTAATTGATTCATAATGTGATTCATCCATAAGAGTCATAGGATTATAATTAAAGACTATATTAATCTGCATCCAAAAACAACATTTATTCTTAAATTTAATCATAGTTTCTGTTAGGGAAGTTATGGATGTATTACAGTGAATATGAAATATNCCCCCACAGGCTGGCATGTTGGAACACTTCATTCTCGGCTGGTGATGCTGTTTGGAGTCTGTGGTACTTTAGGAGGTGGAGCCTAGTTTGAGGAAGTGTGTCACTGGAGACAGACTATACATATAGCTCCGCCCACTTTCTGTCTGCTTTCTTCTTCCTCACTGTGGATAGATACAATGTGACCAGTTACCTCCCACTGTCAAAACTACGAGGCTTTTCTACCAACATGCCCTCCCCACCATGACAGAATATGTACAGTGAGCTAAGACCCAGAATAAATCCAGCCTCCATTATTCTCTGTCAGATATAATGTCACAGTGATCAGAAGTGTAACGAATATGCTGTGTCCTTGATTCATGCAAAATATCCTTGTTTAATATCTGCAAGGCTGGCCTAAAGCTAAGAAGGGGTCAAAATATGCCTAAAA
>LZPO01035375.1:0-15756 GCA_001675575.1 Neotoma lepida | reverse complement strand
GAAAAGATAAAGAAACCAACAAAATGGCAGGGGGTGAAAAGACCCAGCCCAGTAGTTAGATTATAGAATCCTTCTCTTTGCTGTCTCCAAGAGACACACCTTCCTGTCAAAGACAAATACTCTCTAAGGCAGAGAGGAAAGTAAAAGTACTCCATGCTCATGGAACCAGGAAATAAACAGGCATGGCTACTCTTATATCTGAAAAAATAGACTTCATATTATATCACATCATAAAAGATTGAAGAGGTTGCTTTGCACTGATCAAGTGAACAGTCCATTGAGAGGAATTATAACCATATATATATATATATACCCCCTGGATACAGGTATCTTTGACATACTCCAATGGATGGTCTTACATCCATGAGTATACAGATAGTACAAATTGTACATGGTGAGTTTCAAAAGAAAAAAAAAGACAGGAATTTGGGAGGAGATGGGGTGTAAAAGTGCATTAGAAGGAGTTAGGGGAAAGTCTGTGGGTGAATAAGATCAAAATACCTTGTCTGCATATATGAAATTCTCAAAAAAAATAAGAAAATTATGGTAAAAGCATAAGACAATAAATTAATAAAATTCATGTGTTGAAGAAACCAGAATTTCTAATACTTTGGTCTTGTATTTCTAACCTTCAAAAAGCATGAGAAAATAAAATGTGTATAAAGTCAGCCACCCTTGGCAATTTGTGATAGCTCCTCTAGCATTTTAAAATGTATGATTTCTAGAGCTGAAACAGCTACAAGAAAGCTTGTGATCCTTCGAAACATTGGAGTCATAGAGCAATTTTGCTTTTCAGAAAGAGATTTGTGGTATCTGTTTTTATTGTGTTAGAAAACAGGTAGCGATGCATAGAGAAGGAAGGGAGGAAGGCAGGGACAAAGGAATGGTAGAGGGGGAAGCAAAAAATGATGTTTTAGGTGATTTCTAACTATGAACAGACTCTTAAATGAGCATCCTATCTTTCCTCTGATGAATTTGTTCCATTTATAACAATAGCCCAATAAAATTAATTTTCTAATGATAATGACACAGAATAGCTACTGGTTATTCATACATAGAATATAAAGCAAGAAACTGCAGATTTCACTTCCAAATGATTACAAGATGCAGAATTCATAGAAAATTTCAAAAAGAGAACAAATACTATGTGACTTTTGATAGAGATCTGGGCACATAAAGAAGCCAACTGTGCCTGTCCAAGGATGGCCAACAGTACAAACAAAAACACTGTGCCTACAAACAAAAACATTGTGCCTTGCTTTGTGCTAGACTCAACTTTGAGTAGCACTCTGGAAATCTGAATAAACTTTAGTTTTGTCCACAACCCTGTAACCTGAATTATTCTGATGGTAAAGGACAAGGGATACTTCCAGACACAAAGAGAACCATGGTGCCAGAAGAGATTTTCAAAAGTAACAACTCTGAGTGTTTGTTGTGTAGTAGAATTTCTGTGTTAGTTGCTGTTGCTGTGATAAAACACAACGACCAAGGCAACCTAGAGAAATAAGACTTTATCTGGGCTTATGGTCCTAGAGGGAGAATCCATAATGGCAGGGACAGCATGGAGGAAGGCAGAAGACATGGTGGCTAAAGCTGGAAGCTGAGAGCTCACATCTTAAACTNCAAGCAGGAAGTAAAAAGAGAAAACAGCACAAGTCTTTAAGCTCTCAAAGCCCACCTTCAGTGACACACTTTCTCCAGCAAGGCCACACATCCAAGCCTCCCCAGTCACCAACTGAGAAAGAACCAAGAATTCAAATGCCAGAGACTAGGGAGGACAGCTATCCTTCAAACCACTGCAGTTTCCCAGTACATCTCTTGAATGTCATCACTGCAACAAGTTCAAACCAAACCNGGTAGCTAAGTGTTAAGTTGCCATCACAACATGACAGCTAATTTTTTAAAATCAATAATACATATACTTAAATTAGTTCGAATTTCAGGCAGAGAATTCTTGGGGAATTATCTGTTTACAGGAAAAAAATCTATAAACGTTATTAAAGTACACTGTATGGGGAAATGAGCTTGTGTTAGACAATGCCAGATCTCAATAAACTTGAAGATGCTATGCTATTTTCCACAGTAATCCTTGAGTATGCTAGTTATATAGCATTTGGTGTTTATATAGAAGCATTAGGCAATTAATTTTGATGTNGTAGTTGACAACTATTTTCAAATGTGTTACTTTATTTTAAAGTTGAAATATTTCCAAAGGCAAATATACATTTACAGTGTTATTGCTTTGTTTAATCATATTAGTTTAAATTCTGTATAGTTTACAGCTAATGGAATCCAATTACATCAAAAGCTTTTTGTTTTTGTTGTCAACTCAGAATATGTTCACAGTAAACTATACACCACATATTACACACACACACACACACACACACACACACACACACTACAGATATACAAAGCTTTGTAACTAGGACAAACATAGGAAATGATGGACAGAACCAGTTTAATGATTTTCTTTTCTTGTTGAAGGAGTCATACATGCACACATTCATGCATGCACACACATACTGTCCTCACTGTCCTCTAATGGCACCACCTGGAACACTGCTCCAAATCCTGCCTATTGTGGTTCATTCTCACTGTCACTATGTCATCTCATCCTAATTGTCACCAAAGCTCAGGCTGAAATCAAATCCCACTACACAGTATCTATGCATACTCAGATTTCATCCAGGAGATTTGGAAGCCTGCTAGGAACTCTCTGTATAGCATGTGACATTACCACAACCCAGCACCAAGCAGCAGCAGCAGCAGCAGCAGCAGCAGCAGCAGCAGCAGCAGCAGCAGCAGCAGCAGCAACAGCAACAGCAGCATGTCCACATTCTCTTTGCCCTTCACTAGAATCATCCCTGCCCTGTGTTCCTCTATGATTTTCTAACTGTAAGATTGATTCTGATATCTTCACGATTTTNTACTACAACAGCTCTCTTATCTCCTGGATTTTAAATGTTCACTGAGAGATGTCACCCTGTGAAACCTTAGTTAATTGATTTTTCCAATGTCCCCATTTTAGTTTTTATGCTGATTTNTATCATTTACAGTACCACAAAGNTGTGCCCCATAGNATATTGTATGAGTACAGGAAATACGTTTGATTTTATAGAGAAACATGGTTTCTTCAAAAGACATCCAGGAAGGGACTTCGTTGGGACTTTGTTTGGTNTTATGTTATTGATTTTCACTAGTTATCTTGGGAAAGCATTTTCTTTGTCTTCTCATGTTAGTCTCACCTCCTGCCCNCCCTAGATGCTGAGGTGTGGTCATGAACAATAGAAGCCAAGCAAAGTCTGAAGTAGGAAAAGTTGGTGGCGTAGGTTAAGTAACNGAGGCATCAATCAGCATGGAGTCATGTATCTAGCATACAACCTGGATACNGGAAGTTCACTGTGTGCAGGGCATCCTGCTAAATANGTAATATGCACTAATAAAAATATACCTGGTATAAAATGAGTAGAAATCTAATCAAAGAAACACAACACCATCCTATTTCGACTCCAGAGTATTTCCCAAGTGTAGGACTCACACTTGCATACCCTCCTGAATTCTTTGGCTTTCAGGATGCTGCACACCAATGACAGAAAGATGAACAGGTAATTATAGCTGTCTTGTGGCAAACCAAAGCTATGCCACTGCAGGAGTTGCTGAGGACATTCATAAAATGTTTGCTATGACAATAGTCACCCCAAATCACAGGTTGAACAGAATCCTCCCTGACTCCCTCCTTAGAGAAGCTGATATTCAAAACCTTGAACCTCACAGTGAGAGCTTATTAAGGAATGGGGTACACGTAGATGTGATCAAGTTAAGATGAGGTCACTGGGGCAATCCAACATGGTCTGTGTTCTCATAAGAAAAAGAAACACAGGATTGCAGCCCATGGGAAAACAGCACTTGTCAAAGATGCAGAAGTTAAAATGCTGCAGCTGGATCTCAGAAATGCCAAGGTCTCTCGTGATGCATCAAAGGCGGGCCTGAAAAGGGAGAGGAGGGCTTCACATGACCCAGGCATGGCTGACATCTGGACTTCAGAGTTCAAGTACTTACAAAACTATGAGAAAATAAGTGCCTCAAATTTTACACTGCCCAGTTTGGAATATTTAATTTTACCATCCCTAGAAAAGTCATGCAGGATTCTTATATGAGGGGGACAAAAGTTTTCCATATTCATTTAGGTTATGACTTTACACTTAAAGTATCATTTCAGTTTTCTGTGGAAATGGACATTCTGGTAAAAAGACAGAATGTAATCTGTAGAGTACAATTGATTCATCTGGCAATTTCTCATCACTATAGCTATTAAATTGTGTTTTATTTTCAGAGAAGAGCCACTTTCCCACTATACGACCTTCAAGGCAGAAGAGGAGCAGTTGCCTAGCATGACATTAAAAAGCTCTCTCTGTGTTTCTTGTGTCTTTAGAGATTTTTCAGGTTCTCCGGTGTTAACAATGGTGTTATATTACAGTAATTGAGTTTATAGATTTCCTTTCTCATGTCATCACAGTCCTCCTGGTGACCAACATAAAATATTTCTTGTAATTGTATCATTATATGTCAACTAAAATTAGATCAAGCACTAAAATGTATGCTTATTCCCATGAATTCTTCACCATGTATAATCCTGTCACTTACCACTAAAGCGTATATATCAAAATCCTCAGCAAATGAGGCAGGAGTCCTGTGCCAGGTACCTTTGCTCTCAACTCTGTTTGCAAGATTCAGGTTCCCCACTGTGCCCTTGGAATGTGGAGATCACATCACCCACTTGGTTCTTTGGTTTATTAGGCTCATTGTTTTCTTGCATACACCCCCTTGTTTAAAAACTGTGGAGCTGTTGCTATTTGTTTTACTCAGTGTGAAAGGAATGTTAAGGAAGACTGGAAAAAAGTCAGATAGAATTAAACTGCAAGAACACGAAAGGGAAGAAATTAACTTGTTGCTTCCTGTTATGAACAAGGTTGGGACTATTATCTTTCTCTAAAGACTCCAGCCCATCTGAAAAATAGTTAGCTCATCAATTCTCCTAATGTTTTCAAGCTTAATATTATGCTTTGCTTTTGAGTAGNGCTATGAACGTTTTTCTTGCTTTTGATTACTACTTGATAATACTTGAGTTTTGCAAATCTCCCACCTCTTTCAGATTCTCACATAGTTTTCCTTAACTATTTTATTTTAGCAATTGGGGTTTGGGTAATAANGTCTTCGTAATTTTTTTCTATATTAAAACACTGAAAAACCAGTGTATGAGATCTAGTCTGCAGAAGGCTAAAAGCACTTTATTCCCAATACTACAAAGCACATGCTTTTCTTCCCCCCACCCTCACCCTGCNAAGTCTGATCATTTACTTTTAAGTGGGCTCAGACTTCGAAGTAGAGGCTCTTAGCAAAGACAGCTGACATCTCTTGGCAATGTGTTCCTGGCACTTTTCTTTGGCTCTCTTCATTCTCTTGGCCAAAAGTTCACACAATTTATGGTGTCCTTTACATTCTCTTAGTGCATTATTTCTTCACAGAAATATGCCAGTGTTTGTGNTATAAGATATGTGTAGTAGCAAGACACAGAATCTTTGATGCTTTTGGTCCTGGGCTTCTCACCTTCTTTGTTTAAGGACTTTCTGACAACATATAGGGCATATCACCTTCTTTGGAGATTGAAAAGCTTTTGGATTTTAGTAGCTGTTTGGGGCCCCAACCACCAAGGCACAGTAGTGTCTGCCAATCCAGAGAAATCAATCTATCTATCTGTTTCTCTCTCTCTCTCTCTCTCTCTCTCTCTCGCTCGCTCGCTCGCTCGCTCGCTCTCGCTCTCGCTCTCACTCTGGCGCTCTCCCTTCCCCCCCATGTGTGTGTGTGCGTGTGTCTGTCTGTCTGTCTCTCTTTTCTCTCTCTCAACAATAACCAAGTTGAGAAAAATCAGATTGGCATCCACAAAGCATTTGCAAACAGATTTGTATTTCTTCTCTCCAGTTAGTCTATAAAAAAAAAAAATCCCTTACTCGACAGCAGGCAAACTACCATGGGTCAAGNCACCTTGCTTCATGGGAAAATCTTNTTGGTCATTGACACCACTGATTTGGACCGTGTAACCCTTCCACTCTTCAACCAGAGCATCAGTAGCTACTTCTGTAGCCATGAGTTTTTCATAGAAAGTACAAAGTCCNTGTTTATCATCCACTTCAATAAGTTTCTGACAGCCAGTGGATGCAAAGGAGATACTCAGTTTCATCTTAACACAGCTCATGGCTTAGAAAGAATCNTGAAAAAGATGCACATGACTTCCTATCTGGCCATTATAGAGTAATGTATACAAGTGCCTATGTTGTATACAAGTGCCTATGTTGTATACAAGTGCCTATGTTGTATACAAGTGCCTATGGTTGTTTGTGGGTACTTACTATGTGAAAGCTTTTATATAATTCATAGCAGTTCTACATTCTTATCTATACTGTGGGTTACCATTTTCCTTTCAATATGACTCAGGGATTTGCTTACAGAATTAGATTATGCTAGTATACCTCTCTGTCAGATCCTANCACATCAAGTAACCATGGCAGAGCAGTAAAGAAGTTATTTAACTAGGTGTGACATCATCATCTGGTCTGGAATGAATTTTATAGTCCCTTGCTAAAAACTGTCATGGGCTCTTTCTTCCTCACCAAAGTGCCAGAGATGAATACAACATCTTTGGTGACAATATAATTCAAAACATTTGGGTTATTTCCTTAAGATCACAAGAAGTCNTTCCACAAACAGGAGAACATCCCTTTATTCAAAGGCATGATGTGCTTCTCACTCTGCACGTGGCTTGATAGCACCAGTTCCCTAAGTCAGACTGCATCCTGGACACCTGGAAGAAGCTGTGCATGGTAAGTTCTGCCAATAGTTTATCCATTCATCCAGTGACAGGGATTAGATTAGTGTCTGTGAGAGTCAATATCAACTGACAACTTCACAGGACCTAGAATCACCTAGGAGACATGCCTCTGGGTATTATTGTGAGGGTTATCTAGATTCTAGATTAGGCTAATCTTCACTGCCAGTCTAGAGCAGGAGGGGGGGCATNCCCACTTCTCTCTGCTTCCTGACTATCAGTGTAATGTACCAGCTGCTCAAGTTCCTGCTTCCATGTCTTCTAGCCATGATTGGCTGTACCCTCAAACTATGAGCAAAAATAAGTCCTTCCTTTCTTAAGTTGCATCTATCCAGGGTTTGGTCACAGCAATAAGACAAGTAACTAACTCAATATCCATGCATTAGACACTGTGAGAACTTCCACAATAGACATGAAAGTGTAGATTTCTGTTTGCTATACTGATTCTACTTCCACTAGACACATACAGAGAATGGATCAGCAGATTGTACATTAGAACCGTTTAGACTCCTTGGTGAATCTGCAGGCTCTGTCTATGATGGGTGTGCATCACATCACAGTGGTACACAGAGGTTCCCTTGCTCCCACCAGCAACCTTTGTTACATCTTGACTTTTTGATAGTACCTTTGCTAACAGATTTGAGTTGATATGTCATTGTGATCTTAGTTACATTTTCTTCATGATCAATGTTTCAGGAGATTGTGAGTATAACTATTTTTATGTCACCGAAAATGGTTAAACGTTTATGAAATAAGGAGAACACAAACAAATACAAAGAAATCTCATTGTTCATGAATTAATGTTCAAAGAGCAGTCCTGCCAAAAGCAATATATAGATTCAGTGTCATATCTACCAAGATTCCAAAACCATTTTTTTTCCACACAGAAAGGAAAAACAAGCCTAAGACTCATATGGATCACAAGAATACCTCAGGCAGCTAAGGAATTTAATGGGTAGTAAAAACACCAAGCTGGAGACATATTTGACATCCAGATTTACAACACCATAACAACAAGGCAAGCATGGATCTGCTGCAGAAACAGACATGAAGACAAGAGAACAGAATAGACAGCAGCAACTGTGACCTTCAACAGGGCCACCAAGAAGAAAGTAGGGAAAGGATATGCCCCCAAGTAACCAATAGTGGTACAACTTGTCCAGGCCCAGGAGAAGGAACTGCACCAGTCCTTTCTCTTTTTTCTTTTCTCTTTTTTCCGCTCCATACAAAAGTCAACCTAAAATGAAACTGTGGACTTTAAGAATGAAATGATGGACTTCAACTGAAGATCTGAAAGTTTACCACAATCAAACAAAGTAAAAGAGGAGAGAAAAAATGCTTGACATTGAGCTGTGCCAAATAAAATGTGCATTTTATATGGCCCCAAATGACAAGGAACAAAAGCAGTAAGTACATAATGATAGCACTTCAGCTAAAAAAAAAAAATTATGCTTAGACTAGATTGGGCGTGTTCAGGGTGATATGGCCATGGCTGGAGAGGATGTGGAGCAAGGGGAACACTCCTCCATTGCTGATGGGACTGCAAACTTCTACAGGTACATTGGAAATCAATATGGCAAATTCTCAGAAAACTGAGAATCAAGTCTACCGCAAGAGCTAGACCACTCTTGGGCATATAACCAAAGGATGTTCAAGCATACCACAAGGACACTTGCTCAACTATGTTCATAGCATCTTTATCCGTAATAGCCGGAATCAGGAAACAACCAAGATGGCAGTCAACTAAGGAATAAAGAAAATGTAGTATGTTTACACAATGAAGTATTGTATGTAACTCAGCTGTTAAAAACAATGGCATCATGAAATTGGAAGGCAAATGGACGAAATTAGAACAAATTCCAAGTGAGGTAATCCAGACCCAGAAAGACAAACATGGTATGTACTCACTTATAAGTGAATATTCACTGTAAAATAAAGGATAACTATAAGACAATGCACAGACCCAGAGAGATTAGGCAACAAGGAGCGTTCAAGGGAGGATGCCTGGATCTCCCCGGGAAGAGGAAATAGAAGAGATTTTGTGACTGGCCTGAGGGATGAAAGCGTGAGCAGTCATGTTGGGGGGGGCAGAAGGGGAGAGTACTGAAGAGACTAATGGAAATGGAGGGCATATCAGGGTCAGGTAAAAACCTAGCCCAAGGGAATCTCCCAAGAATCTAAATAGATGACCCCAGCTAAGACTCCTAGCAACAGTAGATATGTAGCCTGAATTGGCCATCTCCTGTGACAGACAAGACGTCAAGTGGAGGGAGTGGGACACCAACCCAGCCACATCACCTTCCACCTACAGTCTGCCCTGCCTATGGGATGTGCTGGGGTTAAGGGAGGCCTAGAGATTGAGGGAGTGGCCAACCAATGACTGGTCTAGCCTAAAATTCATGCCAGGAGAGTAAGGCCACTTCTGACACAGCCTGGAGAACCAGTACACACAGGTTGGATGACCCAGAGAACTAGGATAGAACCAAACACAACTGGAGGAAAAATAAAATGTCAATGTAATGATGCCAAATGATATTCTGCTATTCTCATAGATTGGTGCCTAGACCACTTGCCATCAGAGAGGCTTCATCCAGCAATTGATGGAAACAGATGCAGATCAAGAGCTAAACATCAGGCAGAGCTCAGGGAATCCTGAAGAAGATGGGGAGAAAGGATTGTAGGAGCCAGAGGGGTCAAGAACATCACAAGAAAACCCAGAGTCAACTAACTTGGCTTATAGGGGCTCACAGAGACTGAACTGCCAACTCTCATGCCAGGGAGTCTGCATGGGACTGATCTAGGCCCCCTGAACATATATTATAGTTGTGCAGCTTGGTCCTTTTGTGGGACTCCTAACAATGGGAACAGGGGCTGTCTCTGACTCTTTTACTAGCTTTTGGGACTCTATTCCTCATACTGGGTCACCTTACCAAGAATTAACATATGGGGAGTTGGTTAGTCACATGGCAACTTGATATGCCATGTTTTGTTGATATCCATGGGACACCTGCCCTTTCCTGAACAGAAACAGAGGAGGAATGGATAGGGGGCTGGGAACAGAGGTGGGGGAGGGGAGGGACTGGGAGGAGAGGAGGAAACTGCAGCAGGGATGTAAAATAAAATAAAATAAAATAAAATAAAATAAAATAAAATAAAATAAAATAAAATAAAATCAATACAAAGATTGTGCTCAGAATAGAGGCATTCTGTTGTTAAACTACAATTCGAAAGGAAGAAAACANTAAACCATAGGAGTAGCTCAAACAAGTCCANAGGAAGCAAACTGCAAACTCAGCTGGAGAATGTGCAGTACCTGTGGGTGGCAGCACTTGTCTGCTACCCAAGCATGGTACAGGGTAAGGGTGTCAGTACTGACGGGGAAAAGATATTCAGATTTTTATTATTTTTTGAGACAATTCCGATGGCTTTAAAACATCAAGAAATTCGATAAATTTATTTAACCATTTAAAATTATTTGCATAAATTGGTCAACATCCTTGTTTTACTAACATTTGTACTGCTTAAATGACCTGATCAGTTATTTTATGTNACTTTTTTTATGATTCAATGTAGAAAATTATGAACTCCATTTGAACATTCAAATGATCATCTTCTGGTTTCAGTTCTCTTACTTTACTTTTCTGATGAATTCCTTCCTCTCATTTTAAGTGGGGAATCCACTAGTATTAGGTGGGGGATCCCTTAAGAAAAATACAATTATTTATCTAAAACCCTCTTCTTACATATGCATTCATACACACTCGATATATATCATTGTTCCTTTAATATAAAATAATTTATTAAGACCCTTAAGAATTGTTACTTAGTTTTATTAAAATTATATTGTTCAGTTTCTTACCAGCAAGAGGATTTATTTTTGATCACTTTTCTGTTATTGATTTCTAATTTAAGTCCCCTGGAGCCAGATCTTGTCATCTTCATGAATTAAGCATTTTTATTATGGACCTGGATGTGGACTGCTTAATATTCATCTTCGTGTACATTGTGTTCCTTACTTCTGTGTTGTTGTTTAATATTACTGTTACTTTTGCCTGAAAAATTCTCAAATCCCCTTTATTTACTATTTTTGATCAATTTCTCTTATAGTTGATAAAGTTTGTAAGTATATTTTGGGATTTGGCTATCTCCTCATTTTGGTCAGTTTCTGTACCATACATGAAATTCATTAGCTTTAGTAAGCTGCATATTAATTTATGCTGCCATATTATAGCATTGAACCATTTATCTCTAAAAAATGACCCTTATTTTTCTTTATTTGAAAAGGTCTTGCCTAATGTTAATATGGCCTACCAGTCTTCCATTTGAATATTTACCGGCATGGAGTCTTTGCCAGTCTTTTCTCCTTTTAAGAAATCTTTATTATTAGTTTGTTAAAAGAGGGTTAGTGTTATCGGGGGGCTCATCTCTAAAGAAAGATGATTCTATCTCTCAGCAGTCATCGATTGTGTACAGCATTTTTATCTCTGTCTTTTGAGAGATTTCCATTAGGATTTCCATCACAGTGGCTGTCTACATAAGAGTCTTCCTTCCCACTTTCTGCTTTTGAGAAAGACTCTATTTCATCTGTATCTTGGATAAGCCAGCTAAAGTCCTCCTTTGCTTTCACCCTAGCCCATTGTCTTGTGGCTGACTGGCTTCTGACAAGCCAGTGGGATTCTTTGGTTTATCTACAGAAAAGATCCCTTTAGTAATTATTTTTATTGCAAAATGTTTAAGAACTTCATACACAAGATTTATATTTTTCCTCTCCTCCATCAAGCTCCTCTCTCTCTCTCTCTCTCTCTCTCTCTCTCTCTCTGGTGTGTGTGAGTGTGTGTGTGTGTGTGTGTGTGTGTGTGTGTGTGTATGTCTGTGAGCCCACTTACTGTTCCTGCTACATATATGAGTTTAGGGTTGACCACTTGGGATTGGATAATCTCCCAGGGGTCCCTGTTGAGTTTCCACAATTAGATGACAATATGCCCTGGTGTGGTATTTTTCCATGTGTCCCTGATCCTGTGTTCCTCAGGACTTTGGATTTGGGAGTTGATAGTTTTCATAATTTTATAAAGCTCTGGCTATGACTTTTTCTAGTGAATGTTCATCCTTGTGTTGCTGTATTCCTAGGAATATAATTATATAGACAAAAAGACCGCTGGATGTCTCCTAAAATTCCTTCGCCCTCTAGTCGTTTGTATGATAATTTTTCTATTTTTGTCTCTTGAATCATTTCTAAACAGTCTTAAGTTCACTAATAGCTTTTAATTTTTTTCTCTTGATTCTACCCAATGTATATTCATAAAAGTAGTGATTTCTTCATTTTGAATTTCATTGTTTTATTCCTTACCATTTCTTCTCATATTCATCTCTTTCCTAGCTTCTTAAATAGTTGCATTGTATTTATATATGTTTTATGATGTAGTCCTCTGGTGTTACCTATCATCTCTACCCTTGTAGTCCTGATTCTTCTTCTTCCTGGTTTTTGAGGTCAATTTTCTGGCTTTGGAAATATTTAGTACTGTAACAGATATTTTGAATTTTAAGTTTCTTTTTTTTTTTTGAGATGTTTTAATTTGCTTTTGGCTATGTTCCAGGAAACAATTATCATGCATAGCATTAGTTTGGTTCCATTTTTCAAAAAACACTTTTAACATGATCACCGTGAGCCTTGGACAGCCTTTAATCTATGGGTAATTGTCTCCCTTTCCTGATGACTCTATTAGTTTGTGTCTGTTCCAACCATGTCAACATAACAAACAGCACCCACTGAAAGGTTCACAACAGAAAATCCATTCTTTTAGTTATGGAGAATAAACGAGAACAAAGCAGCTGTCACANCGCCCATCCCCTTGATAATGGTCAGGCTTTTCATCAATGTGATGAACCCCTGTCCTCTTATAAACCTCACCTTGCAGTATAATTCAAGTACATCTACAGAGTCTCAATTCCCTAAAAGTGTCACATTCNCAAGTACCAGAGGTTGTGGCCTGAACATATATTTGCAAAGCACATAATACCTCCCACATTTCACATTACAGCTACTCCATGAGCTGGTAGTCTGGGTGATGTGGCCACTAAATTATCAGCAGGGTCTAGGTGCTNTAGCCCCTGTGCTGCTAGCAAGTCTGTGCATTGTCCTACTTATTCCCTTGTCATGTTTTTTGCCTGATGCTGGCACTTCACTCACAAACTTGGGTAGATCAGCACTTTAGCTATGGGCCTGAGAGGATCCCTTTACAAATTGCTATTTGGCTCTGTGTAGCTGTTTCTTTGTGTCATTTCTGAACTTCCTGGGCTTCTGAAACTCCCACCTCTGCCTCTCTAATGCAATGAAGCTGCCAGACTCCACTGGAATTGGAAGCCTTTCCCATTGGTAGGCTGGTGTGCTTGAATACAAGCAGTTCTCATATTTCTATTCTGTCATGGATTGGTGGCTTTTCCTCCATGTTGCCAAATGCCTCGAAAGCTGTAATTGCATTTCTTCTTGGGGGTTTGATAGTTTAGGGCAGGAGGCCATGCCTGGTGTTCTTCCATAATCACAAAGACTGGGGATTATTTTCTGTTGCTTTATACTGTGTTTACTACTAACCTTACAAGTACTTCCAAGTCACTGATAATAAGTTTAAACCATTGTGCTTTGTGGTCTGTTATTCCTGTGATATTGTTTGTTTGCATGCTGGAAACATTTCATCGTCCACAAACATACTGTTTCATAGTTACATGCTTTCATTTTCTTTTTCTGTGCTGGGAACCTAACAGAGAGCCTTTCTCAAGCTAGGTAAACCACTGAGCTTCAACCCATCCATATGCTATTTTCTGGTAGAAAATAGCTTAATGCTCCTTTACCAAAACATTGGTAAAAAATGGCATACTAGCACACAATAACACTTGGTAATTTATTATTAATACATTTCCCATATTTTTTATTCATTGTGTTGTTTTGTAGCAGTGCAGGGGACCAAACCTATGGCCTCATGCATACTAGGCAAAGGCTCTCAGACTTAGCTACAACCCCTGCCAAATCAATCTCATATTTAACAGGATAAAATTTATAACTCACAGACTCTCATAACTACCAATATAAAAATGTAAGTAATATAATATCTCTTATCACTAAAAGTTAAAGGTGGTAAATCTCCTATCATACAAGCTTAATAAACATAGTCCAGTAATTTTGGCTAGCTCATGCTATATGGCTGAGCAATTATAAAAACAGAGTTGTGGTAGTTTAAATGAGATGCCCCCTAGAAGCCAATAGAATTTGTATACTTGGTCCCCATTTGGTTGTTATTTTGGAATGATTATGAGGTATGGCTTTGTGGGAGCATATGTGTCACTGAGGGCCGACTTTGAGATTTCATAGGACTTGCCATTTCCAGTGTGTCATTCTGCTGTCCACTTAAGAGTTCAAGATACCAGCTCTCAGCTGTTCCTGCCACCATGCCTTAACTTCACTATAATGGACACTGACCCTCTGGAACTGGAAGCCCAATTAAATGCTTTCTTTTATAATTTGCCCAGGTCACAGTGGTTTTATCACAGCAAAAGAGCAGTAGGCAGCAAAAGAGCATGGTGCCAGGATAAACTGACAATGACAAAATACTTCTCTATAAGTGTACAGTGATGGCTCCTTTATCTAAAGCATGGGCATGCTTGTAACACTTACAAATCCTGGAAAATGCTTTAATTTTCATATGGATCTTTGCTGAAATATTTTCATCTGCCCTTTATGATTACATTGGTATTACACTTTAGTACTGCTGATTTCATCTCTGAAGGGTAGTCCTCAACACTGCAGCCCACAGACTGGGCAGTCTCTGGGATTTCTTTAAGAGCTCCAGGGAGTTCTTTATCTAAGGTCTGATGCCTGTAGGGATCTGTTGGTAATCCCATCAGGAGGCTTGCATCTTCTCAAATGAATGTTCTTCTGTTTACTGTGTTCCCTTAGTGGTTCCCAGAGGCCATTGATGAGCTGAGTAGAAGCAGAAGAACTAACTGAGTCTAGACTTTCACTAAGTAGTCCACACTGTAGCTGCTCCACAGCCCTGATACTCTAGGCATTGGCTGTCATCACCAACTGTCTTAAGAGTTACTTCCAGGCGGCTGAGCTTGGTAAGGAGGCAGGCATGGAACTGGCCTTCTCAGCACTACTCCTCAGATAAAAACTCTTGATCTCACCAGAGTTGAACGTGGAGCATGGTGGAAGTGGCTGGTGTCAACAGACCTGTGTTAAGGACAACCAAAAAAGCTATGCCTTTGGCACTGTAAGAGGAAAACCAGTAGCAAAATCCAAGACATATTCTTCTCAAGAGACTTTTGACCCTATGAAACAACATTCATGGAAAAAGTGGGGTTTGGTTTTGGTTTTTAAGTAAAACAAAGGTTATATAGGATGCTCACTTTTAGTAGCATGTTAAAAAACAAAACAAAACTTCAACATCCCTCTCCCCAGTTTCACTAAATTAAAGCAAAGTGACCCTGCAAAGGGAGAGGAATTGAAGAATGTGCAGTGTGATTTGGGAAGGCAAAAGGACAACTCTGTACAACTCTAACAAGGATTCTGAGTGGCCCAACCTGTGTAGTACACATCCAGTATATATACATTATAATATATAATGTATAAATTAATAAAAAGTGTACTCATCAACTTTGAAGATATGACTTATTTATTACTGTTATAAAAGACTGCTAAAAGGCCTTTCTGTACATGGCAATTGCCCATAAAAATAACTATAAAGATGTTGAGACACTGATTGCCATGTTACTCCCCTTAAAAGGCCATAACTGTTTTAGAAAGATTCCTATGACCATCTGGCACAAACGAAGGCATTTATCTGTATGACATTATGCAGGAATTCCAGAAAAGTAAA